>AWOL01S0085499.1:117946-178124 GCA_000715115.1 Nicotiana otophora
TGTTATAAATATATATATATATA
The DNA here is from genome assembly GCA_000715115.1 of Nicotiana otophora. NCBI lineage: Eukaryota > Viridiplantae > Streptophyta > Magnoliopsida > Solanales > Solanaceae > Nicotiana > Nicotiana otophora. The sequence continues at coordinate 117,970 of AWOL01S0085499.1, forward strand.
TATATATATATATTTATATATATATGTATGTATATGTATGCCATTACAGTAACTGCCACTTTGTTAGTAATGATGAACTATAGGTTGAATTCTAAAAGTGGTCAGCAGTAGTATACTGAAAGTGGGGTAGATGGATATTATATGTATACTGCTGAAAGTTGTCGATATGTATAGGTTGCTCATGCTGTTTGTTAGTCTTGTCTGATGCTTTCTCCTTTCTTGGATGGTATTATTACCCTTTCTTTCTTTTTCTTTCTTGGATGGTATTATTACTCTTTCTCCTTTCTTGGATAGTATATGTATACTGCTGAAAGTGCTGGGAGCGGAGTTACCATTCCTTTACTCTGTTTCACCTCTAAGTACTGCTTTTCTACATGCATATCAATTTTCTTTGCAAATGAAATCAGAAAACTGTAATTGTTTAAGGGTCAATGCTATATGGCCAATGCTATTGTACTGCTTTTCTAAATGCATATCAGTACTGCTTTTTGAGTTTTCTTTGCATATATGGCCAATGCTACATAGAAGGGTTTAAGTTATATAATTTACCTCTAAATATATTTTATACAATCAAGTTATTAAAAACCAATTACATGTAACTGTCCTGTTTTTACTTTGTTTTGCAAAGTGACAGGAATATTATTTAGAGCAAGTATTGCCTATACTCTTAAGAAGACGGGTAAGTAAACACACAAAATGACGTACTAAGCTAGCTGTTATTTTCTTGTTAGAGCTGATGATTCCAGAAATAGTAATGCACTTTAGGAAATATCGTGTCATTTGCTTCCTGACCTCCTATTAAGTGAGCACTAAGTCGAGTTGCAAGAGCCAAAGATGCACTTTGAATAAGATCTAAATCTCTCTCTGTTTTCCTGATATTAGCTTAGACCATTGTCTGACCTTACCATTCTCAATTTCAGACATGGATAAACTTGTTTGCAAGTCAGTCAGTTCTTTGCAAAAAGAATATTATTTTTGCATTTCTTTTTGGGCCTAGCCGTATATAATAGCAGGGTTGGAATTTATAAAAGATAATTAATGGCATGGTGGGATTTAAGAAGCGTTTGCTTTTGTTGCTCTAGAAAGATCTCTCTGTTAGTACCATTCTTGTAATTGCTCTAGAAAGCATTTGCTTTTGTTGCTCTATCTTCTTAATTGAATAACTTTTGTATAGGTTGTTAAAAAGGGTCGAGATCCAACACCAAGTGAGTTGTGTTTGCACGTCCATACACATGGTAACGATGGAAAATCTTTTGTTGCTGAGAAATCCCGAATCGTACATGTAAGATAACCTTTTAAATAATTTTATTGACTTTACTTTCATATATATTTTTCATTTTGTAAATTGAATGCTCAATATTATTTAGTCTTTTTATTTAACTAATTATTAACTCTTCTACAGGAAAAATGAGATATTATAACAATAAATACAAACTCAATCTGATATTGATCAGTGTAAAGCATATTATCAAGCTGCGGGAGGAGAAAAGAAAAGAAAAGTATATGGTCTTGCATCTCAAGCAAAATACTACTACGGGCCAAATCTTCATGGCTCTTTTGGATCTGATGCTACATCTTCATCAACAACTCCAAATGCTCAATCAACACCGACAGAGAATCTGGATGAGTTAGTAATGCGATTGATTCCTGCACTGACAGATCATATAGTTCCTCTAATCGTTGAGCGGGTACACGAATTAGTTTCCTTATTCTCGCATAAGCCAAATACTGATCTTACCAACCACCCATTAGATGTGGCACCTACAGTTCTTACATCTTCTACTGCTGCTAACATTGATGAGGTTCATGCATTGGGTTCTGATGATGATCGTAACTCTCCAGCCTCGCATAGTTAGCCTACTTTGTTTGGACTTTATTGTTGGTCCTTGTGGATTTTTTGTACTTAACGATACCGTTATATGCATTATGCTATATTTTTGGACCTTGTTGAATATATTGTTAATTTATATTAATATAAGTGACTTTTTATTAAGTGTATTTAATAGATTTTATGTAATATGCTTTAACAGAGTACATTTATATAATAAATAAAAAGAATTTTAAAAAATCAGCAATATATTAAAAAACAATTAGCGACAAATACTTTCTGTAGTTAAAATTATAGCGTAAAATTTAATCCTGCGACGAATTGGCGATAAAAGGTTTTTGTTGCAAAAAGAAGGGAGAATTAGCTATAACACGACTAGCGATAGACGATTTCGTCGCTATAAGAACAAACGACGAATTTTGTTATGTATTATAGCGACAGAAACAAGCAATATAGCGACAGTTATTTCCCTCGTTAAACTTTGCTACAAATATATTCCGTCTCTAATTCGTCGATGATTCTGCGACTGTTTGGTATTTTTCGTCGCTATGAGCCTAGCTACGAGCATTTTAGAGACAAACTTGAATCCGTCGCTAATCCATCGCTAAACAACTATAGCGACGGAAAACATTGATTTAGCGACGAAATGCGGCCGTTGCTAAACACTGTTGTTTTTGTAGTGTGTGTTATGAACCTTGTGGACGGTCTATGAAACGCATAGGTATATTGTGTTATGAATCATGTGGACGGTCTATGAAACGCATAGGTATATTGTGATATGAAATCCTGTGGACGGTCTATGAAATGCATAGGTGCATTGTATATGGAATCCTATGGATGATCTATGAACGCATAGGTATATTGTGTATGAAATGTATAGGTGTACGGTATGAATAAACACCATGGACGGTCTATGAAACGCATAGGTGTATAATATAATATGTGAACACTAAGGACTGTCTATGAAATGTATGGGCGTAAAATAAGAGGGGGATATGGACGGTCTAGTGAGACGCATTATCAATGCACACAATAGGTGCCACTTTCATTGTCCTTATTTGTACATGTTGTTTCAATTATATTGTATTCCACATATGGTTCATATGGCTCAGTTGATGCTAAAAGAAATTTAGAATGATGCAAGTATAATAGGGCTTGATATTTGATTTTATGGGACATTTCGTAGTCTATTGGTGCACTTTAAATGCCTCTTATTTGAGTTACCATATTTTCATATGTTGTTCTGTCTGCCTTTCATACGAGTACTATTCTACATGTACTCACGTCCCTTTGCCGGGGGCGCTGCATCTTTTAATGGATGCAGATGGTTCCATAGCAGGTGGCATCGATCAGTGACAGCAGTATACCCTCCTCTCAGCTTCATGGTGAGCCCCATTTCATACCGGGGCCATGTATCTTTTGTTTTCTCATGTATTGTGTTTGAGGTATAACTTGAGCCTTTTTGCCGGCATTATCCTTGTAATTTTTTGTACCCGTTAGAGGCTCCATAGACATGGTGTGGGTTGTACGTTGGTATTGGGAAGATCAAACTAATGATGTTGTAAATGTATCACATATTCCATTTCTAAACTATGGATGTGCAATGTAATATTTTGAGGACTTTAAAATGAAGTAACTAATGTTAATGAATTGGTATTGTACACATGATCTCTTTATTGTCTAATTGACGAAGATATGTATTATCTTTATTCATAAGTGAGTTTGGGTAGAAAGTATCTAATAGGCTTGCTTGACTGGGTTCACTCGGTTGAGCGTCGGTCGCACTCCCCGTGTTTGGGGCGTGACAATGTGTATTGCTAGGACATTAGCCAGTGGTATTGGCATGGATTCATGCCCAATCTGGCAATGTAATGGCAGTATACATAGTCACTTTGAATGGTGTATAGGCTACTGCTGGCACCTTCTGATTGTATACAGGTTATGCATTACCTTTAGGTGCTTCATGTCTATATGTATGGGTTACTACTGGCAGGTACTACTGCATCACACAGGTACCTATTGGAGCAGTATGTTTATTGATTACAATACACCAGTTCTAAAAAGGTTTTATGAAGGATCAATGTGGGTACTTAATATTACTAGTAGGTGTAATGTCTCAAATTAGTATGCTTTATAATGTCATGGAATTATTCAGTGGTATTGACATGTATACATGTCCAATCTGGAGGTGTTATGGCAGTACAAACATGTGTCTTATATTGCAGGATATAACACCTATCACTGCTTCCCTTTGGCTACTCTTATTCTATATAGTTTGTTATTAGCCTGGACTATATACATCTTATGCAGGAAAGACATAATGGATACCTACATTGTTCATGAATTTGGAAATCTATATGGATACTTGGTCACTTCCAATTGTTGGTGTTGTTTGGAGATTCACATTTGCCTTGTCCTTAGGAACACAAAACTTGCTGCCTAGTGAGAGCATTAGCGGTGCTACATTGAGGTTTTGCACTTGTCTTGTGGATACACACACCATTGTATGTGGGGAATTGTCCAGGACACTATTTGTAATAGTTAGCATTTCATATTTCATTAGCTTTAACCCTAGTTTAGCAGTTTTGAGATTTGCTTGGAAAAATTATAAACTTTGGAACCTGGTGTTTGTGTTATATATATATATATTACCCAGTAGGCACCTTGCCTAGTGGCATATTCGCTTAAAACAATTTACAGATTTAAACATGGGATCCCTAAGATCTCAACAGGGTCATGCTTCTAGCAGGTCATTATTTTCAGGTAAAATTAGTAAAGGACTTCATAAGGCTTGAGAGTCGGGTTCAGTTTTAGATTAACAATAAAGAGAAGAACATGACATAACAAAACATGGTATTATAGAGTCAAACAAGATACTTGTTATATTTAGACAACTACACATTGACGAGCTCGAAACACACACCTAAATTATGCTCGCTGATCAAATATAGTATAGTATAATATCATATCCACGGAGATTAGATTTAAATAGTCTTCTCATAGTTTCTAGCTTGGTTGCTATCCAAGATTATCAACAATTGAGATTTATATGATTTCTAACTAAAATTTAATAAGAATCTTAAGCTATTGACTAATGACAATTGAAGCAAGGCATAAGCAAAGAAGATTATCAACGGGAGAAGGTAGGCTTTTGATAGGATAGGTGCAAGATAACTGTTTGGGATCTAACTCTAGATAATTCACTTCTAATGTTCAAGTGAGTCTCTCGAATTCACTCTATTATTAGTTCAAACGTTCAACAAAAACTACTCTCTCGATTAAGTCTTAACCTCACAAGATGAACCAATTTAAGCACGTGAAATTATGCAAGAATGCATAGTGGATTGATCTGTAGGAGAACCTCTCTCGATTATCCTTCTAACTAGGTTTAATAAATGATTCAACTAGCCTCTTTCGATTACTAAGAAGAATTAATGAACTCAACCAACAATATAATGTAAAGATATCACAAGTTATGCCTCTCTCGATTACATGAACAAGTGAATATCAATGCAACAATTAAATCATCCAAAAATGCTTCAATACATGAAACTAGAGTAATAACCCACAAACAATCATCAATATACCAAATCCATCAAATCCTAAAGAGAACTACTCCATAGATATGGAGCAATTCATCAAAAATATAATTAAGTTATAGAAAAACATAAATTCAATTCAAACTCGGATCATGAGTGAGGAAGGAATGATAACATCCTTGTGCTTCTATTCCTCCAACCCCTCCTTAGCTTCCTTAGGTCTCAAATATGACAAAAAGTCCAGAAAATAATATTTTTCCATGTATTTATACCAAGTAGGGTCAGGCCTAAACGAAACCACCTTCTCCTAGCTGAAAAGGGATTTTCACTCTGTATAAATTACACAGGCGTGCCGCATGGGGCGACGCGCCATGCGGGGAATTAGTGGGGATTTCCAGAGAGCTCAACATCAGTCACGCAACAAATAATAGGCAGCCGCCCTACGCGCCGCAGCAGTGGGAAATTCTCATAGTACGAATTGTGCTTGCGTTTTGACGTCCAAACTTGGTCCTCGACCCCTGAACATGATCCGACTTAATCCATTGGGCTTTTACTCAGACTTCAAAGCTCCAAATAGCTCGAATTAGCTCCACAACATCTACATAGCTCGGAATCACTCCTACAAGGCATAAAACACATTATAAGTGCAAAACACTACCAATTAAAGCTCAAACACGAATAAAATACTGTGAATTAGAGTGCAATAAGCGACTAAAATACGAGATTATATCCTACCATCAACACACCACACTTAAACCATTGCTCGTTTTCGAATAATCAAACTGCACTTCATATAGACATGACCTTACAATACCATAACATCCTTGCCTCAAGATTTGACTAAAAAGCAACATGAAATTTTTTATAACCTGCTCACTTACTCTAACACAGAGGTCAATGATATTACCTTTCCTTCATGAATCAAGTGCCATCACACAACAATAGAGAGTAGTTCCACACACGATAAAATTTAAGCACACTTAGGAACTCAAGATAGAAAGAATTCACTCTCTTAGAAGTAACATTCATATGCCACAAAAGACGTATCATAGGCTTGCCCGTAGTGTACTACTCTATTAATTGAGCTCATTCGGTCAAGGATCAAGTAGGACTTTAATTGTTTGTAACGTAGGCTGCAGGATGGGTAGGATACTTTTGGATATAAGAGTGACTACACCTACCTAAGCATTTTAATACATACAATTAACCATTCAAAATCTCACACTTATGTCAAGACATAACTCCACCTTCACATCAATATACATTAACTCCCACTTCTTTAAGCACAATTACATCAAGAGTCACCACTAGCATGAAATATATTTTTTTCAATCATACACTTTTTTTTCTTTTTCAATTTAAGTGGCTCTTACTTTTTCAAAACATTGCACCTTTCTACTTATTTCAATACTTCCACTCAAAATCCATACCAACCACCCCACACTTCAACTTTTACAAAGTTCATAAGAATTTCAAGTTCTCACGCGAGGTATAAGGTTCAAATAAATGGTCAATTCAAATAATTTGGTAGGTCTTGTCATGTGGTTGTTAACTATGATACATAATAATTAGGTGGGTAAACATATCATTGGATCGACAAAGAAACTCCTATATCACTTCCTAGACTGAATAAAACTACTATTTCGCTTTGCAAACACACGGGGCAAGTTCTACATATCAAATGCAATGCACAAAATACCACAAAATTTCAAACACATGTGGCACATAACTCACTCCGGATCGGACTATCAAGACACTCTAATCAAAGCAGTTAAACAAAGTTAAGATCATAAAATTCAAGATACTTGTACAAGAGTCAAAAATTGAGCCTAAGCGTCACAACTAAAGCACTTACTATTCGCAAGGCATAATAAAGTTAAGAGATGTTTCCTTCAATTCAAATCACAGCACAACGTTTCCTACTACTCTACAAAACAAAAACTGACTACACCTGGTTCAAACAAAACCCTTGGAAAAGAACCGCGACACAAAGAAAAATCAAGGGGTAATTATTACACTACCTATGAAAGCAAATCTTTTTGTCTTTTTCTTTCGACCTTAATCCCTCAAGAAACCTGTCGATGATATCCATCATCGGGAAAAATCAAAATTTTAAAAGTTTTATGTTTTGTTTTCTATCTCTAACTACTACAACTAACAAAAAGAAAACTAATATACATACATACATACATACATACAAATATACCCCACCCCACACTTTAAGTTGTGTCATGTCCCCATGACACACAATTAAAAAGCATAAGGTAAAAAAAACTTCCCTGAACATCTAGTCGGGGTCTTAGTCGAAGTTGGGCTCTATTCCCCGGGCCCGAACTAATGCACACATCCATGCAGATAGCTTCTTCTCAACCTTTTTGGAATATACCCCACACTTATCTTTCTCGCTCACTGCATCCTTCTCTTTTGAGCCATTCACTTTCCACTCAACACTAGCAGTTGGATTTTCCTTTTGTGCCCCCGTTACTACATCCATCTTGAAAGTCACAGTCTCCTCACCCATTCTAAGCATGAGTTTTCTCTAATGTATATCCAATATCACTCTACCCGTCGCTAAGAATGGTCTTCCTAGGATGAGGGGGACCTCCTTGATTTCCTCCTTTTTCACCACTATAAAATCCACAGGAAATACAAACTTATCAACACGAACTAACACATCTTCCATTATCCCCTTGGGTATTAAAGTCGTTTGGCCTGCCAGCTGCAATGATATTGGTGCAGAACTTATCTCTCCAATCTCCATCTCTAATTTTCTATAAATAGATAGAGAGATTAAATTAATTGAGGCACCAGAATCACATAAAGACTTATCAAAATGAATAGTTCCTACAGAGCAAGGTATAGTAAAACTCCTTGGATCTCCACACTTTTGTGCGAGTTTGTTTTATAATATAGCACTGCAATTCTCTGTGAGCTTTACCAATGAGGCCTCTTCTATCTTCCTCTTCTTTGTAAGGATCTCCTTCAATAATTTAGTATAAGCAGGCATTTGTGAGAGCACTTCTGTAAATGGTAAGTTTACATGAACCTTTTTCAGCACATCCAGAAATCTCCCAAACTGCTTGCCCAGCTTTTCTCTGTATAGCTTTTGGGGGAAAGGTAGCGCAGGCATATGCTCCCTCTCATCATGTTCCTCCCTTCTCAAAGTTTTTCCCTTCTTCTTTTTCTCAGCTTTTATCAAGCCCTTCTTCTTTTTATCAACATCATCTTTCAGTTGCTCCCAACTTTCTTTTTCAAGTCTCACATCATTTTGGATTGGGGTGGGATCTTTCAACACTTGCCCACTTCTTAAAGTTACAACATTCACTATTTCTTTAGGATTTCTCTCATTACCAGCGGGGAGAGTTCCTGGAGCCCTCTCAGATAATATTGTTACAATCTGTCCCACTTGTCACTCCAGGTTTCAAAAAGATGTGCCCAACTCTTTGATAGATGCTCTATGGGCTTCCAACCTCTCATCTGTCTTGATAATGAAGACCTTCATTAGATCTTGTAGAGCAGGCTGAATGGGTTATTGAGGCTGAAATTGATGCATCTGCTGATTTTGGTATGCTGGAGCTCCTTGTCGCGGGGGTCTAGAGTTATTTTGTTTCCAAACATTTGCGTTAACCCTAGGTGAACTCCATGAAAACTCGGGGTGCCTATAACCTATTGCGAAATTGTAGTTTTCCACAACATTCACTTCCTCCGTTGAGGCTTGACACTCATGAGTAGGGTGTCCTCTTCTACATATATTGCAAGCTGCGTAAGGCTCACTTTGTATCGAGGCTAAGGCCATCTTTCGTATTTCCTTAGCCATAGCATCAAGTTGTACCTGCACAGATGTATTAGCATCAAATTGGTGAATACCAGTTGATCTTCTTCTTTCAACACTCTCAGAGGGACACTGATTTGCATCTTCAGACAACTCATCAAGAATTGTAACTATCTCCTCTGGAGTCTTCTTCATCAACGGGCCTCCAACTGCATTGCTCAATGTTCTAGGCGAGGCCTGTGTCAATCTATCCCGAAAGTCCTGAAGTTTCATCCAGAGTTCAATTCCACTATGTTGACACTTTCGAACTATCTATTTAAACCTCTCCCATGCTTCAAAACAGTCTCGGTCTCTTTCTAGCAGAAGTTATGTATTTATCTTCTAAACTTGCCCGTCTTAGCTGAGGAGAAATATTTATCAAGGAATTTTCTTGTCATCTTCTCCCATGTTCTAATTGATCCCGTGGGTAAGCTTCGAAGCCATTGCTTTGCATTATCTTTGAGTGTGAAGGGGACCTCAAGTACACTGAATCTCGTGACATACCATTGTATTGAAAGGTGTTCATAATCTCCTCGAAGTCCATTAGATGTGTCTTTGGAACTTCATTCATCTTCCCTCTGAAGACACATCAATTCTGTAGAGTTTGAAGCAACCCTTGCTTCAATTCGAAATTGTTAGCTACAATTGGAGGTGGTCTCGCACTTGATAATCCTTGGTTGTAGACCAGTCTAGCATAATCGCCCAGTGGTCTCCCAGGCAGGGGAGCTATATTTTCGAACTGGTCTGCAGCCAAGGGTTGATTTTGAGCAATTCTTCGACCCCTCTCTTCTTCATAGATGATCTGTGCATCTCTGATAACTGCTTCCTCGGCATCCCGTGCAGCTTTTTCTCGTTGTTGCGCTACCTCTCTTGCAGCCAAATCTACAATATCGTCACCGTTTCCAGCCATAGTTTCTTTGGTTGAGGATTGCCTAACCTTTTCTAACGTCTCAGTGAGATTTCTTTCCATCCTCAGTTGTCGCAATTATGTTTCTATCTCTGGCTCGTATGGTAGCACTTCTTTCGCAGAAGCTCGAGTCATACACCAATCTAAACATGTAACATGCGCACATTCAAAGAACAACAAACGTAAAAATAGAAAAATAAAATAAAATAAAAGGAAAAATTCGTGAATTAGCACTACAAACTATTTCAAACACTATTGATTGCCAATCTCCGACAACGACGCCAAAATTTGACGAGCTCGGAACACACACCTAAATTATGCTCGCTAATCAAATATAGTATAGTATAATATCGTATCCACAGGGATTTGATTTAAATAGTGTTCTCGTAGTTTCTAGCTTGGTTGCTATCCAAAATGATCAACAATTGAGATTTATATGATTTCTAACTAAAATGTACAAAGAATCTTAAGCTATTGACTAATGACAATTTAAGAAAGGAATAAGCAAAGAAGATTATCAATGGGAGAAGGTAGGGTTTCGATAGGATAAGTGCAAGATAATTGTTTGGGATTTAACTCCAGATAATGCACTTCTAATGTTCAAGTGAGTCTCTCGAATTGACTCAATTATTAGCTCAAACGTTCAACAAAAACTCCTCTCTCGATTAAGTCTTAACCTCACAAGATGAACCAATTTAAGCACGTGAAGATATGCAAGAATGCATAGTGGATTGTTCTTTATGAGAACCTCTCTCGATTATCCTCCTAATTAGGTTTAATCAATGATTCAACCAGTCTCTTTCGATTACTAAGAAGAATTAATGAACTCAACCAACAATATAATGCAAAGATATCATAAGTTACGCCTCTCTTGATTACATGAACAAGTGAATATAGATGCAATAATTAAATCATCCAAAAATGCTTCAATACATAAAACTACAGATATAACCCACAAACAATCATCAATATACCAAATCCATCAAACCCTAAAGAGAACTACTCCATAGATATGGAGCAATTCATCACATATATAATTAAACTATAGAAAAACATAAATTCGATCCAAACTCAGGTCTTGAGTGAGGAAGGAATGCTAAAATCCTTGTGCTTTTGCTCCTCCAACTCCTCCTTAGCTTCGTTATGTCTCAAGTATGTCAAAAAGTCCAGAAAATAATGTTTTGCCATGTATTTATACCAAGTAGGGTCGGGCTCAGATGAAACCACCTTCTCCTAGCCGAAAAAGGATTTTCACTCTTTAATAATTACACAGCCGCGCCACATGGGGCGACGCACCATGCGGGGCATTAGTGGGGATTTCTAGAGAGCTCAACATCTGTCAGGCAGTAGAAAATAGGCAGCCGCGGCGCCCCATGCACCGCGACAGTGGGAAATTCTCAGAGTTCGAACTTGGCTTGCGTTTTGACGTTCGGACTTGGTCCTCGACCCTCAAACACTATCCCGACTTAGTCCCTTGGGATTTTACTCAGACTTCAAAGCTCCAAATAGCTCGAGTTAGCTCCACAACATCTACATAGCTCGGAATCACTCCTATAAGGTAGAAAACACACAATAGGTGCAAAACAGTACCAATTAAAGCTCAACATGAATAAAGTATAGTGAATTAGAGTGCGATAAACGACTAAAACACGAGTTATAGCCTACCATCACACATAGACAAGGTAAGTTAGATAGTGACCTCATATAAGCAGGGGAATTTTGCACATTACAGAATGAATTACAGAACCAAATCAACATGTTGGTAAAGAATAGAGATGGAAACATTGCATCAAAAGAAGTTCAAACTCAAACATAAATCTAGTTTAGTATGTAGGTATGAAGTGATCATGCTTCATCTTCTCACTTGTTGGTTACATAGTGTCTAAATCCTAATTTTCATGGAAGGTAAGTTAATGATAGATTCATGTAGGCTTTACAGAATTAATAGTGGCTCAAAGAGATCAAGGACAGGGATGTACTGCTGACGAGCGCAAAACACACACTTAAATCATGCTCGCTAATAAAATATAGTATAGTATTATATTGTATAAACGGGGATTTGATTTAAATAGTATTCTCGTAGTTTCTAGCTTGATTTCTATCCAAGATGATCAACAATTGACATTTATAAGATGTCTAGCTAAAATTAACTAAGAATCAAAAGCTATTGACTAATGACAATCGAAACAAAGAATAAGCAAAGAAAGTTATCAATGGGAGAAGATAGGGTTTTGATAGGATAAGTACAAGATAATTATTCGGGATCTAACTCTAGATAATTCACTTCTAATGTTCAAGTGAGTCTCTCGAATTCACTCGATTATTGGTTCAAACGTTCAGCAGAAACTCCTCTCTCTATTAAGCCTTAACCTTACGAGACGAACCAAATTTAGCACTGTGAAGATATGTAAGAATGCATAGTGGATTGGTCTTTAGGAAAACCTCTCTCGATTATTCTCCTAAATAGGTTTAATCTGCGATTCAACTAGCCTATTTCGATTACTTAGAAGAATCTATGAACTCAACCAACAATATAATGCAAAGATATCACAAGTTATGCCCCTCTCGATTATATGAACAAGTGAATATAGATGCAACAATTAATTCATCCAAATGATTCAATACATAAAACTAGAGTTATAATCCACAAACAATCATCAATACACTAAATACATCAAACCCTAAAGAGAACTACTTCATAGACATGGAGGAATTCATCACAAATATAACAAAAGTATAGGAAAACATAAATTCAATCCAAACCCGGGTCTTGAGTAGGAAGGAATGATGAAATCCTTGTGATTTTGCTCTTCCAACTCCTCCTTAGCTTCCTTTGGTCGAAGGTATGTCAAAAGTCCAGAAAATAACATTTTTTAATGTATCTATACCAAGTAGGGTCGTGACCAAACGAAATCACCCTTTCTTATCCGAAGTGGAAAACCTGCAAACTTATTATTTTTCATGCGTCCCACCATGCATCGACGGCTGCGTCGCAACAGTGCATTTTTTTTATCATACCACAGAAACCCAGCCTCTGAACTTTGTCAAACTTCTGATGCAAAATTGCACTAATGCGTCGCACACTGCTAGGCATGGTGCGTCGCATTAGTGCATTTTCTCGGACTGTTGCTTCTTCCTTGATTTTTGACATCCAGAAGTGATCCTCAACCCCCGAACACGATCCTGGCTTAATCCCTTGAACTTTTACTCAAACTTCAAAGCTCCAAATTATTTGATTTAGCTCCACAACATCTACATAACTCGGAATCATTCCTACAAGGCATAAAATATGCAATAAGTGCAAAACACTACCAATTAAAGATCAACACAAGTAAAGCGCATTGAATTAGAGTGCCATAAGCAACTAAAACACCAGATTATAGCTACCATCAACACCCCACACTTAAACCATTGTTCGTCCTCGAGCAATAACACTACACTTCATATAGACACGACCTTTTTCAACAACTCTCCTAACTCATCACACAAAGAATATTTAAAAACAGATTAAGCACAATACCATAACATTCTCGCCTCAAGATTTGACTCAAAAGCACCACACATTCTTCACAATATGCTCACTTACTCAAACATAGAGGTCAACGACATTACCTTTCCTTCGTGAATCAAGTGTCCCCACACAATAATAGAGAGTAGTTCCACACACAATAAAATTTAAGAACAATTAGGAACACAAGATAGAAAGAATTCACTCACTCTTAGAAACAACATTCATATGCCACAAAAGATGTTCCATAGGCTTGCCCGTAGTATACTACTATACTAATTGAGCTCATTCAGTAAAGGATCAAGTAGGACTTTTATTGGTTGTAATGTATGCTGCGGTACGGGTAGGACACATTTAGATATAAGAGTGACTACACCTCCCTAATCACTTTAATACATAATTAATCGTTCAAAAACCGACACTTATGTCAAACCATAACTCCACCTTCACATCAATATACATCAACTCCTACTTCTTTAAGCACACATACATCAAGAGTTACCACTATCAAGGAATATTTTTCACAATAATACAACTATTTTTCTTTTTCTTTTATTATTCAATTCAAGTGGCTCTTACTTTTTCAAAATAATGCACCTTCCTCCTATTTCAATAGTTCCACTCAGAAGCCAAACTAACACCCCACACTTTAATTTTTACAAAGTTCATAACAAATTCAAGTGTTCACGAGAGGTACATGGTTCAAATAAATGGTCAATTCAAGCAAATGGGTAAGGCTTAAAATGTGGTTGCCAAAGAAACATGATTACAGGCTCAAAGGTGTTAACTAAGATACATAACAATTAGGTGGGTAATAGCATATATCTGGAACAATGAAGAAATACCTATATCACTTCCAAGACTGAATAAAACTACTATTTTGCTTTGCAAACACACGGGGCAAGTTCTATTCATCAAATGCAATGCACAGAGTACACAAAATCTCACACACACATGGCACATAACTCACTCAGGATTGGACTATCAAGACACTCTAGTCAAAGTAGTTAAGCAAAGTTAAGATCATACACTTTAAGGTACTTATACAAGAGTCAAAAACTGAGCCTAAGAGTCACACTAAATCACTCACTATTCTCAAGGTATAATAAAGTCATGAAATATTTCTTGCAATTCAAATAATAGCACAAGGTTTCCTACTCCTAACAAAAATAAAAACTACTACACCCGGTTCAAACAAAAATCATGGAAAACAAATGCGGCACAAAGAAAAACCAAGGGGGAAGTATTACGCTACCTAACAAAATAAAATATTTTTGTCTTTTTCCTTTCGACTTTAATCCCTTAAGAAATGTGTCGATGATATTCATCGTCGGGAAAAATAGAAAATTTAATAAGTTTTCAAATTATTTTCAATTTTGTTTATCTCTAACTACTACAACTAACAAAAAGAAAACTAATATACATACATACATACAAATCCCCCATCCCACACTTTAAGTTGTGGCATGTCCCCATGACACACAATTAAAAAGCATAAGGTAAAAGAAACTTCACTTAATATCTAGTCGGGGTCTGAGTTGAAGTTGGGCTCCATTCCTTGCGCCCGAACCAATGCATGCATCCATGCAGATAGCTTCTTCTCAGCCTTCTTGGGGTATACCCCACACTTATCTTTCTCGCTCACCGCGTCCTTCTCTTTCGAGCCCTTCACTTTCCATTCAACACTTGCAGCTGGTTTTCCTTTTTTCACCCCCTTTTCTACATCCATATTGAAAGTCACAGTCCCCTCACCCACAGTAAGCATGAGTTTTCTCTCATGTATATCTAATATCGCTTTGTCCGTCGCTAAGAATGGTCTTCCTAGGATGAGGGGGACCTCCTTGTTTTCCTCCATATTCACCACTATAAAATCCATAGTAAATACGAACTTATTCTGAACTAACACATCTTCCATTAACCCCTCGGGTATTAAAGTCGTTTGGTCTGCCAGCTACAACAATATTGGTGCAGACCTTATCTCCCCAATATCCTTCTCCAATTTCCTGTAAAAATAGATAGAGGCATTAAATTAATTGAGGCACCATAATTACATAAAGACTTATCGAAATTAATAGTTCCTAAATAGCAAGGTATAGTAAAACTCCCTGGATCTCCACACTTTTGTGAGAGTTTATTTGCAATATCGCGCTACAATGCTCTGCGAGTTTTACCACTGGAGTCTCCTCTATTTTCCTCTTCTTTGTAAGGATCTCCTTCAAGAATTTAGCATAATAAGGCATTTCTGAGAGCACTTTTCTGAACGGTAAGTTTACATGAACCTGTTTCAGCACATCCAGAAATCTCTCAAATTGCTTTTCTAGCTTTTCTCTACATAGATTTTGAGGGAAAGGTAGCACATGCATATGCTCGCTCCCCTCAAGTTCCTCCCTCCTCGAATTTTCTCCCTTCTTCTTTTTCTCAGCTTTCTTTGGGCCTTTCTTCTTCTTGTCATCATCACCTTTTAGTTGCTCACCACTTTCTTTTTTAAGTATCACATTTTTTGGATCGGGATAGGGTCTTTCAATACTTGCCCACTTCTCAAGGTTATAGGATTCACTGTTTTTTTGGGATTTCTTTTAGTGTCAACAGGGAGAGTGCCTGGAACCGCCTCAGTTAATATTTTTGTAATCAATCCCACTTGTTTCTCTAATTTTCAAATTGCTGCCCCCATGTACTTCAAATCTTTCATCAGTTTTCACAATGAAGGCCTTCACGAGATCTTCTAGACCAGGCTGATTGGGTTGTTGTGTGCTTAGTGTGCGTTCATCTATGTGTGTTAGGTGGGAGCATTGAAGACCCCTTCTTATAGTGCCATTTAAGGCCTTGGGGTTTCAGATTTCAAACTAAGATATTGGAGAGTGACGAATATCAGGTGATGCAAGCACGATCGAGTAAAAATAAAAAAATGAACAGAGGGTAAGGATCAATGAGAGTTTTACCTGAGTGGAAGACCGCCATTACAGGAGAGAAGACCATCGGCCAAAGACCAAAAATCCATAAGTCATTGCACTTGTCCTCTAGTTTTGAATAAACATCATGAGATGCTCATGCATGCCCTTGATTTCGTTGCAGCATCAAAGGATTTAAAGACTTGAAGTTTCATAGTTTCGTCTAAGTCAAAAGACTCGAGATCTCAAATTCACATGACGAAAAGGGGGAATATCGGCAAGATTCGCGGAGTCAGAAGGCAGGAAGAATGATTTGGGGTAATTATTTGCATCGTTGCATGATTTAGTGCAAGGTTTCTTGGATTGATGGGTCTAGAGTTTGAGAGAATTGAGAGAGGAAAAGGAAATAGGGCGGCTGGGATGGCATGGAAATGATTTTTGGGGTTTTGGTAGTTTAGGTCGTCTCTAGGGTTAAAGTCAAGGGAAGAGATCTAGGCCGTTGATTCTTTATATCAACGGCCCTAAACATTTAGACCTTATCGAATTAAAAAGATAAAATACACGGACCGTTAGATCCCTAGGTTTTGACAGTTGACATGAGTCTGATGGGGCATTAAAAATTAAAGGAAAAACGTGGATAAAGTGAGAGTCGTTGATCTGCAGGATGGACGGTGTGGATCTGTTGTGTTTCTTTTGTAAGGGATAGAAATGGGTGATGTGGCGCACCGCTATTGGCTCACACGGAGTGGCACGGATTGCCAACTTGGAATGAGATGGGATATTTGGATTGGGTCAGATCCAGATTGGGCTTAGTATTTGGGCTGGAATTTATTTTTAAAAATGGCCATCTTGTGTTTAATTAAGGAATTGCAATTGTAGATTTTTAATTTTTAACCCCATTAAAATTAATTTAAATAAACTTAACAATTTCAATAAAATGTGATAAAATTATAATTACTATATATGTTACTAATTATTTTAATTAATTATCTATAAATAATGCATATTTCGAATTATAGCGCTAATTTCAAAATATTAACATAGTAACCTAATTCAATAGAAATTAAGGATTAATTTTGTCAAATTAATTATAACACCTATGTAATGTATATACAAAAGTTATTTTAATAATAGTAAATACATTTGTAATTACGTAATATTAGTACTACGCGATTAATTTTGAAACTTAATACTTAATTAATTTATGAAAATAGATATTCATTAATAGAAAATATTTTTAAAATATTTATTGTAAATTAGTAAGTATGAATAAATTAATTTTAAAAGGGAGGGTCAAAATTGGCCGCCAAGAAAGGCCATGAAACGGTGTCCTCGGGCCATGGGGATGGTGCTTTTGGACCATGATGCATTTGAATAATGATGTACAAATTTGAGATCCTTATGCCATGGAATGTTGTCCTTTGGCTATGAATATGATGCCTTCGGAGTATGGTGCCTTCAGATAATGTGGCAAATTTTCAGCCCACGAAATACGAGGATCTGGCGATATTTGACTATTCGACAAAAGAGATAGGCAGTTCTTAGCCATATGCAAATGACGAAGGCAAGGTTTAGCCTTATGCAAGAATAGAGGAAGGTAGTGCTTAGCCTTGTGTGAGTAGGGGAGCCATGCGTGGCATGATGCAGTAGTCAAGGCAATTCTTAGCCCTATTCAAGTATGGAGACAAAGCTAAGCCTCATGCAAGTATGAGGGAAGTGCTTAGCCCTATGCAAATTATTAGGGCGGTGCTTGGCCCCATGCAAGGAATGAGGGCAGTGCTTAGCCCTTTGCAGGTAATGAGGACAGTGCTTAGCCCTATACAGAGGAAGACAATGCTTATCCTTATACAATTATGGAGGAAGAGCTTAGCCTCATGCAAGTACGAGGGCAATGGTTAGCCTTATGCAAATAATGAGGGTAGTGCTTAGCCCTATGTGGAGGAACGTAATTCTTAACCTTATGCAATGATGGAGATAAAGCATAGCCTCATGCAAGTATGATGTCAGTGCTTATCCCTATGTAAATAATGATGTCAGTGCTTAGCCCTGTGTAGGTAATGAGGGCAGTGCTTAGCCCTATGTAAAGGAAGAAAATGCTTAGCCTTATGCGATGATAGAGACAGAGCTTAGCCTCATGTAAGTATGAGGGCAGTGCTTAGCCCTATGTAAGTAGAAGGGTCGTGCTTGAGCCTAATGCAGACGCAGGAAATGTCTAGCATTGTAATGATGGAGGCAGAGCTTAGCCTCAAGCAAATGGGAGAAAGAAAAGCAAATCTTAGCTCGATACATTTAGGCTTGGTAGCATCTATCTATGTGAAGATAGCGGTCTATGTTGTATATCCTTTGCGAATGGTGTTGCACATGTTATTCCTACATTCAAAGAAAAATTGTAAGTCGGAGAAGGTTGTTCGTGCTTTTGATTCCTTGTTTCGTCCTTGCTTCTGACTTTCCTTTCTTAGATTGATACTTTTATGCTTTGAGCTAGCCTGAGTGTAACTTAGCCATTAAAAAAATTGAGTTTTGAACGTATGCATTTTGTAATTGGTCAGTCATAAAGAATGCAGTTATTAAAATATGTGATAATGCATAAGATAGGTTTGTAGAATCATAAACTGTGACACATTTTGAGATATTGCAACATCCTTGTCCTGTGTAAGATCATGAGGAACACCTAAGAATTCGAATTCTGCCCAGTTCTGATGAATCGGCCCTGATATGTTTCTTGATAATCCTCTTCTAGTGACTCCTAGTGCAACAATATCAAATTTGATGAAACTCAAATTTTCCCCACTCCTTTGATCATGGAGGGAAATGGAACTTTTATTATAATATGACCGAACCCACAGGGCTGCCAATGTATCCCCTCTTAAACGGGAATCAGGTCAAGCGTACTTTATGTTACATCAAGAAGAAAGTGCGAATACAATCTTAGAAATAATATCTTTTGATGGCATCTAAATTGATAGGTTTTGGCCATATATCTCCATCTATATCTGCTAGTATGAGTGCTCCTCCTGCCAGCACTCGGTGAACCATGTAAGGACCTTGCCAGTTTGGTGAGAATTTTCCCTTTCCTTTATCCTGATGCGGGAAGATTCACTTCAAAACAATTTTCTCCAGTGTGAACTATCTTGATCTAACCTTCTAATTGAAAGCCCTTGCCATTTTGTTCTGGTAAAGTTGGCCGTGACACAATACATTCTTTCTTTTCCCATTGATGAGAGCTAACTGATCATATCAACTATGTACCCATCCTACATCACAAAGCTCAGCTTCCTGTATGAATCACAGGGAAGGAATTTCTACCTCGGTGGGTATAATAGCTTCAGTACCATACACCAATAGATAGGGAGTTGACCCAGTTGATATTCAGACCATAGTACGGTATCAGAGCAAAGCAAATGGTAAATTCTTATTCCACTGATTGTAGTTGTCTATCATCTTCATTAATATTTTCTTAATATTCTTGTTGGTGGCTTCTACGGCTCCATTCATCTGTGGTTTGTATATGGTGGAATTGAGATGCTTGATTTTGAATGTTTCGCACATGGCTTGCATCAGATCACTGTAGAGGTTGGCAGAATTATCAGTGATAATTGACTTGGGCACTCCGAATCGGCAGACAGTACTATCTCGAACAAAATCTGCTAAGACCTTCTTTTTCACGGCTTTTTGGGAGGTGGCGTCGACCCGTTTGGTGAAGTAATCAAAGTCTACTGGTATGAATCTGTGTCAGTTGGAGGCAGCAACCACAATTGGGCCAATGACATCCACGCCTTAAGCGAGAAAATGCTAGGGCGAGCTCGTCACATTAAGTTCATTGGGTGGAACCCGTATCATGTCAGCATGTACCTAACACTGGTGACATTTCTACACATACTTGATGCAGTCAGTTTCCATAGTCATCCAGAAGTATCCTGCCCTAAATATCTTCTTGGTTAAAGTGAACCCGTTCATATGGGGTCAATATGTCCTGCCATGTATTTATTCAAACAATCTGGATGCTTCTTTGGCATCCACACATCTTAACAACCCGAGAATAGGAGTCCTTATGTATAGAATTTTTCCACTCCAAAAGAAATGATTATCTAATCTCCGTAATGTAAGCTTTTGAGTATGCGTGGAATTTTTCGGGTATCCTCCCTTTTCCAAATACTCCCTGATATCGTGAAAACGTGGTTTCCCATAAAATTCCTCTTCAACATGGGCACAATAGGCGGGCTGCTTGCGGATCGCCATCGGTATGTGGTCAATATAATTGTTATTTGGATGTTGTATCATGGAAGACAACATGGTCAGTGCATCTGCAAACCCATTCTGAATCTGGGGAACGTGTTTGAATCCTATCTTTGCAAATCTCTTGACCAATCATTGCACTCAATGCAAGTATGGTAGTATCTTGGTATTCTTTGTGGCTCATCCTCCGAGTACCTGATGTATCAACATTTATGAATCTCCGATCATCAATAATTCTTGGATTTTCATTTCAATGGCCAACCTATGTCCAGGAATGCAAGCCTTATATTCTGCCATATTGTTGGTGCATAGGAATCTAAGATTGGCAGATACCGGATAGTGTTAGTTGATTTCAAATAGCTTTGATGCCTATCCCACTAAAATTTGCAACCCTATCGAAGAACAATCTCCAACCATCATAAGGATCAGCAATATCCTCCCTTATGAATGATACCTCCCCATCGAGAAAATACATTTTCAGTGGTTAATATTCTTCACCCACAGGATTCTCGGCCAGGTAATCGGCCAATGCTTGTCTCTTGACTACCTTATGGGTCACATTAACGATGTCGCATTCACTTAAAAGTATTTGCCACTTTTCCAACTTGCCGGTAGGCATAGGTTTTTGAAAATTATACTCTAAGGGGTCTATTCTTGATATGAGGTATGTAGTGTATGCATAGAAATAATGTCTCAACTTCTGGGCTATCTATGTCAGGGCGCAGCAAGTACGCTCCAATAAAGAATACCGAGCTTTATAGGGTGTGAACTTCTTACTCAAGTAGTATATGGCTTGATCTTTCCTTCCGGGATCTGGTGTGACTAACACAGCAGCCTTGGATAAGTACTTCTTGATTTTATCGAAATCCTTTTGACATTCCTCGGTCCAGCTCGTTGCAACGCCTTTTCTCAATATTTTGAAAATTGATTCACATACTACCGTTGATTGTGCTATGAAATGGCCGATGTAGTTGAGACGCCATACGAAGCTCATAACATCTTTCTTTTTCTTAGGTGGTGGTGTATCTTGGATGGACTTGATCTTTGACGGGTCTAGCTGAATTCCTTAATGGCTGACAATGAAACCTAGTACCTTCCCAGCAGGGACCCCAAAAGCACATTTTGCGGGGTTCAACCTCAAATTGTATCTCCGCGGGCGGTGGAAGAAATTTCTCAAATCTGCTTTATTATCTAGACTCTTCTTGGAATTGATGATGACATCATTAACATAAAATTCGATCTCCTTATGGATTATATCATGAAAAAATATGGTCATGTCCCTCATGTATGTAGCTCCAGCTTTCTTTAAACCGAACGACATCGTCTTATAGCAATAAACACCTCATGGTGTAACGAAGTCCGTTTGCTCTGTGTCTCTTTCATCCATCCTGATATGGTGATATCCAGTGAAACAATCAACAAAGGACTGGAGGTCATGCTTGGCACAATCATTGATCAAGATATGTATGACTGGTAGTGGAAATCATCATTGAAACTTGCTCGGTTCAAATCTATAAAGTCAACGCAAACCTTGACCTTTCCATCTTTCTTTGGCACGAGTACGATATTGGCTAAACAGGTCGGATACTCGACCACTCAGAGAACCTTGCCGTTGATCTGCTTGGTAACCTTTTCTTTTATTTTCAAACTCATGTATGGCTTGAATTTCCTTAGGTTTGCATCACCGGTGGACACATTGGGTTGGTAGTAGCTTATCGGCTATTATGTATGTTCTTAACCATGTCATGTCATCATAGGACCAGGGAAAGATATCTTCACATTCTTTCAAAAATCTGATGCACTCTTCTTCGTTGGATGGTGATAGGTCGATACTAATGCGAGTCTCTTTGACTGTTTTGGAATATCCCAAATTAACCGTCTCAGTTTCCTCTAAATTCGACTTGGGTAAATCCTCTACATCCTTGATGACTTCCTCGGGTATTACATCATTCTCCCATTCATTTGAATCACTCACATCGTATTGCGTTGCCTCATTATATGTCACAGTTGTAGATTCAATAGGATAGGAAATAGTTATGTTGAAAACAATGCCAAGATAATAACATAAGTAAATAAAGAGAAATAATGCATTGATTTAAAACTTTAAATGTGTCAAAGAAAACATGACTCGATGCATCGAGTATTTATTTCAAAACAATAATACTGAACGTCTTAAATGCTAAATAACAATTTTAAAATTATGCTAGTTTGTCAAAGCTACCCAGGTGCTCGACGAGCCTGGACGGTGTAGCAATCCAATTCCCTAGAACAATTCCATATCCTACCATCTGGATAGTGAGATCCTCCACCTCCTCTTCCAAAATCTCGTTGCAATCTATGTCTTCTTCGATCAGGAACAAACTTCCTATAATAGCTAGAATCTCTTCTTCTTTGGTTCCTCAAATAACTTCGGCCTTGCAGAACGTCTGGTACAACGATAGTATAGGTTTAAGCAATAGATACTAGAAATCATTCCATGGAAGCAACAATATCTGATATTCCTACATGGGGTATTCATACCCAAGACCAAAGGTGGTATTCTGGGTCAGCGATCATATTGGCTCTGTTATCCCCTGAAGCTTAGGGCCAAGACCTCGGCCTGGCTCGTATTGTAGCCAAAGCAACATGCTCAACACTTTGTCACTCCACCATCATCCCTTCTCAACTATGTTCACCCGTTTAATGTTTTGGAATGTCTACCCTCGTAGCTTCCTCTTGCCTTTAACTACTGGTATAGTGTGTCTGGTTTAAATAGGATTGTTGTCATCTCCATGAACGACCACCTCCTGGTGATTCCACTTGAATTGATGTAAAGTAGCAATAACAGCCCCGACCACGTGCATCCACGGTAATCCCAATAGCAGGTTGTAAGTGATAAAGATGTCTATTACCTGAAACTCGACATCGAACAACATTTGGGCCTATATTCAAACTCTAATTAATTTCTCCAATTGTAGCTCTCTATGACCAGTCAAATGCTTTCATGTTCATGCTTCCTTGCCGTATTTTAGGTATACCTATAGCCAGCCTCCTCAAAGTGATCAGAAGGCATATATTCAGACTCGAACCTCCATTGATCAAGACCCAAGCGATGAATTTGTTTTCATATTGCACAGTACTGTGCAATGCCCGATTATGACTCAAACCTTCCGATGGCAACTAATCTTCATGGAAACTAATCTTGTGTGTTTCCAGTATTTGTCCCACAATGTTTTCCATTACTCCACTTGTGATGCTAATAGGGATATAGGCATCACTCAACACCTTCATCAAGGCATTGTTTGTGCGCGTCAGAATTCTATAGTAGTGAAAAGATGGATATATGTGCGGAAGTTTTGTCAAGCGATCAACAATAGAAAATTCCTTAGCTAGTACTTTCCTCCACAAATCATCAGTACATGTTTCCGTAACGGGTGGTTTTGATGCAGTTTCCATACTTGACCGTCTTTGGGTAAGATTCTCCGATATGTACACTCTTCATGTTCTAGTTATTCCTTGAGCGGCACCAGCTTCCGCCGTGGCCTTTCCCTTTCTTCTTGCTTCAGCCACATAGTCCCATGGAATAGCATTAGATTGATAAGCCGGTGATGAAGCTACCATCATAGTGAATGGTGCCCTAGGTATAGCCACTTTGACTTCAAACCGTACCTTGGCCTACACCACAGCTGGTGAGGGCGTAACAGGAGATGCCACAACAGTGTCTCCCCCTCAAATAAGACCAATGGACCATTCCTTGTCCCATTCCTCATCAGTCTCAGTTATGCTTACTCCCTCACCCCTAGGATCGGGAAAGGGGGTTGTCGGGGACATTAGGTGTAGATTCCTTCAACTGTATTACTTTAGTATCAATCAGTGGTTGAGCCTTATCCTTCGATATGCGATGTTCTTCAATGGCGTGCACTTTCATGCTAGAGTTATAGGCATAGGTTTTGTTGGGGCTGATCCACTAAGCTGAAATTTGGGTTGCAGCTGTGGAGAAAGGGTTGATGTAACCGGGGAGTTTCATTCTCTCATACAATTGGGATATTTGTTCGGCGAGAGGGGTGTATTGATTGGGATGTTTGTGGTCAAAGTTGGCTTAGGGTTTAGGGTAGTTCTATCGTTCAAGCGGGTGTGAGTGGTAGTATGTTGATTGGGTATTATAGGTATGGTACGTGGTAGAAGGATAATGGTATTTTTGGGATAAGGGATGATATAATGGTGGGGGTGTTTGCTAGGTGAGTGGAGATTTTGGCCCTTGGGCTACCATCACGCACTCACTTGCTTCTTCTTCGAGATTCCTCCAGACTATAAAGCTTTATTAGTAGCCCACAGAGCTTCGAAATTAGTGACTATGCTACTCTTGATACCTTCTTCAATTCTTTCCCCTAGCTTAATGAAGTCAGAGAATTTGTGGTTTTATATGAGCATCAACCTTTCTCAGTATTGTGGGTCCTTAGCTTGCACGAAGAACTTATTTATCTGTTCTTCCTCTAGTGGTGGCCTTTCCTTAGTGGCTTCAGATCTCCAACGGGTAGCATACTCACGAAAGGTTTCCATGGATTTCTTCTTGAGATTTTGAATGTAGAACATATCTAGTGCATTCTCCATGTTGAACGTAAACTTGTCCATAAAATCTAACACCATATTCACCCAACTGGACATTTCTTCAAGTTTTGATTGATTTACCATGACAAGCCATCTCCTGTAAGGATTCACATGAATAACTTCATTCAAATTTGCTCATTTTTACCCATGCCTACGAGCTTATCGCAATAAGTTCTCAAGTGTTCTTTGGGATGACCAGTACCATCAAACATCTCGAACTTCAAAGTTTTGTAATCCTCGGGCAGTTCTACATCAGTTGAATGCATAAATCTTCATAGCTCAATCCTTCAATACCTTTTCCTCCCTCGACACTCTGGACCCTTCCAGATTGCTTCTCAACTCTTTGGCCATGTTCTTAATGATCAGGTCCCTTTAAGTGGATTTGGGTATGTATAGAGTTTGTTGGGATGTATATTGTAATGTTTCCACGTATATGGGGTTGTTTTGGTGGGTGCCAGGGACTTGGGGTATGGATGATCATTTATATATGCTTGTGGTGGATCATGGGTAGGTTGCGGTGCATTTTGAGGAGAGGGGTAGGTAGCGGTTTGTGGGTATTGCATTGTGTTATGGTGGTGTTTATGTGGAACCTGAATAGGTGAAGGGTTCGAGTTTTATGGAAGTGTGGAGTTGTGGTACTGCTGAGTGATAGGGGAATTTTGTGAAGCTTGAGATTGTGGATTCTAGGCTTGTGGAGAATTTTGAGTTTTGGTATTTTGATGGTTGATATCAAGGACGTTTAGGGTGAGGGAAAGGTTGGCGAGGTTACGGACCCACTCTAACTTGCCTTGTAATTCTTCAATCATTTTTTTCAAATACAGAACCAGCTCATTCTGCCTCAGTGTGCTTCTCGTGTCTGAGGTTTCTACATTCTCTACGAAAGAAGCGTTGTCTTTCCTTCCACTCAAGTTATTCATTTTCTATTTACCTTTGATTTTGATTTTGCTATGAGGGGGAGGAGGGGGGAGGGGGAGGACCTCTAGATCTTGTATGGTATGTGGATATTGCCAGAGTGAATGAACCAACCTTTGTGAATGGAATAATCAAAAAGGAAGAAAAATAAAAGGTAGCCAGGTCAGTAAGGTAAAAATGAAAAGAGCCTTGCGGTATTTAAAGATATAGCACATAAAGCATTCAATAACCCGCGTACTAATTTGGGGACCTCGTTGTGCCCGAGGTAGGCCTAAGTGACAAGTAAACTTGGCAAAATTTGTGTCAACATTGTCTCATTCCATTAATGTGAAATAAATCAAATCCTTCTATTACTAAAATGAAATAGAATCACTAGTGTTATTACATCAATTCTAAAATGAAATCTAATGCTAAAATAATAATCATTTTAAAGTCTCATTACATATATGAAATTTCCTATTCTACTTGGTCCCATATGGCCCTCCTCCATGTCTTGTCTTCTTTGCTCCTTCGATCATGTTCCCGAGGTCGAACATGTCAATCAACAGGAAAGCCATAGCCAGTTTTCCACCTTCATCGTATCACATACCCTGGCAGTCCCAGAATCTCTTGCTCATCTTCACCTCTAACTCCATCAATCCTTGCTCCAAAGTTTCCAACCTTTCTGTCGCTTTGTTTGCTATCTCTCTCCATTCTCTTATAGCTTCCATGTTTGTCTTGTGTTGCTCCATGTTCTTGGCTTCGGATCCGAAGGCCCTCACCTGTGCTTCGGTCTCTTCATCTAAGATCCTTCCTTTGGTAATAGTACATGTATCCATCATGATACCTATCGGGCTTTATGTTATCTTTTTCCACACTGATATTCTGATTCCACATATGTTGGGCTTCAAACTTGAAGGTATGACGCCCCCCTTAAAATCTGTCTTGTATTATGTCATGTTGGATACTTGTAGTATAACTTGCTTTCTTCCAGCTTGCGTCATTACTCTTATCGTAGCATAGGGTAAATACCTTGCAAACCTATCAACACCAGTTGAGTAGCCTTTTTGGATCGGATTATGAACTCCTTGCTTGGAAACCACTCGAACATCTACCGTGCCTTTTTCTCGGTCAAATTGCAGAAGAGGTGTGCCCATCCTTTCCCATCTGTGGGCCTTGCGAATCTTTTAGGAGCAAAGGTCATCTTATTTAGGTGGTGGCTAGAAATATAGTCATTTACCGGCCTGTGAAGAAATTCTTGGCGGTAGTCGCCTCTCTGGAGGTGCTCTATCAACCATATTTGTAACATAAGGTTGCTCTTTTCAAAGTAACCTGCCCCATGCTTGCATCGGTTTAGAGCTTAGTATAATTCTTCCAATATGATAGGGACAATAGTATAGGTCT
Organism: Nicotiana otophora; assembly: GCA_000715115.1. Classification (NCBI taxonomy): domain Eukaryota; kingdom Viridiplantae; phylum Streptophyta; class Magnoliopsida; order Solanales; family Solanaceae; genus Nicotiana; species Nicotiana otophora. Next base: position 145,569 of record AWOL01S0085499.1, read on the forward strand.
GTCCCTCAATTCCCTCCATCATGGTTATGGCTACCATGGCCAGTCGGGTATGGATTATTCCTCCTTGCATCGAGAAGATCAGCAACCCCAAGAAACATATAATGAACGCATAAACCCTACGATGAATCAACCCAATGGAAATGATGGCCAATTCTTCATGAAACAACTGATTTGATTTTCTATGTCCATAATGTTCATACAGAAAATCAAAATAAATGTAGTACTTCTTCAAACAGCTTGTTCATCGTTCTTCTTTATCCCAAAAATTTTCAAAAATCGCAGGGCGTGCGGTTTTCAGGTACCAACAGACGAAGACTATCCCAAGGGATTCTAGAAAAACCTTTAATTTCCTCCAATAGTAGGGTCATCTCCAAGTTTCTGAATCAAAATGCGACTATTTTCTCGTCCCATAACATAGTAGCAGCCTTAATTAGCTCTCTGTATGGCTTAACGTCCATCAAGGATGGCAAGTTGCCTAATATCCTTCTTACATGATTCCTATCACACTGAGGGAGATTGTTCCACCAATCGATCAACTTGGATGAAATGTTTTGGACCATGCCGAACTTAGGGATGGTGTGCTTCATTTTTAGAATTAAAGAAAAGAGTTAGCCCTACCCCCTTCTGATTTGATTAATTAAGCGATAATAGTCAATATGCTGGCACATTTCTCCAAGTAATGCATATAGTATGAATGTATCCTTTGGGATTAGAGATATCTCTTTGGACTTTGGACAAGGTTTATCCAAACGGATTTAATATGCCACGGGTATTTAATTCATCCTAGGTTTAATATGATGCATGCAAAGTTTCAATCAGAGTAGGCTTCTAAGGGTCTAAGCGGTACTCTCAAGCGGACAACTGAAAGATTTCCAAAAGTTGGCTGTAAACTGAGCACCTCTGTCTGATATAATGGAAATCGGAACCCCATGAAGTTGAACTATTTCCTTAATATACAACATAGCAAAATCTTCAGCCAAGAAAATAGTCTTTACTGGTAGGAAATAAGCTTATTTGGTGAGTCGATCTACGATGAACCATATGGAATCAGATCCTTGACGTGATCGTGGTAGTCCGGTAACGAAATCCATATTGCTTACTTCCCATTTCTAGGTTGGAATTTCCATGTTTTGCCACAACTATCTCGGTTTCTGATGTTCAACCTTAACTTTTTGGCAATTTGGACACCGAGCGATGTATCCAGTAATGTCCCTCTTCAGGCCGTTCCACTAGTATAGTTGTCGAAGATCGTGGTACATCTTGGTTGACCACGGATGAACAGAATGTCGGGAATGATGAATCATTGCCATAATCTTCTCTCGGAGTCCTCCAACATCAGGTATAGATACCTGATCCTTGTATCTAAGGACCCCATCCTCAGATAACTCGAACACTTGCTTCTTTTGAAAGGGGATGCTTCCTCTTATCTTTACCAAGGGTGGATCATCAAACTTCCGTGCTTTTACCTTAGCTACTAACGAGGACTCGACAGTATTCCGAACTGTGACTCCTCCTCCGTTGGTATCAAGTAATCGTACACATAGGTTTGCCAACCACTACAAGTCTTTAGTCATCTCCAACTTCTGCTCCTCCACATGCCGCGAACTGCCTATAGACTTCCAACTTAGTGCATCAGTCACCACGCTTGCCTTCCCGGGTTGATATAAAATATCAACATCATAGTCCTTCAACAATTTAAGCCACCTTCGTTGCCTCAAATTCAACTCTTGTTGCTTTAATATGTACTGCAAGATCTTATGAACAGTGAATATGTCGATAAGAACTCCATATAGATAGTGACGCCATATCTTTAGGGCGAGAACGACGGTTGCTAGCTCCAGATCATTGGGTCGGGTAATTCTGCTCATACTTTCTCAACTGCCTTGAAGCATAGACAATGACCTTACCGTGTTGCATCAGTACGCTACCCAATCCCACTCTACAGGAATCACAATATATTACATAGCCTTTAGGTCCTTCAGGAAGAGCTTGAACTGGCGCCGTTAACCTATCCTTTAACTCCTGGAAGCTCTTCTCCAACCATCGGTCCACTAGAATTTTGCTGCCTTATGCGTCAAACTTTGTTAATGAAGTAGCTATAGATGAGAACGTTTCCACCAACATCAATAGTAACCGGCCAAGCCCAAGAAGCTGCGTACCTTTTTTGACCGTCAACTTTGATTCCTTCTCATGGTACTATATGGACAAGAAAGGCCACCGAGCCTAGCTAGAACTCACACTTGGAAAAATTTTCATATAACTTGTGATCCCGGAGGGTGCGTATAACCGTTTGCAAATGCTCTATGTGCTCTCCCTCCTTTCGAGAGTACACCAAAATATCATCAACAAACACAATCATAAAGATTTCCAATAACAACCTTAATACTCGATTCATCGGATCCATTAAGGCTGTTGGTGCATTGGTTAAGCCAAAAGACATAATAAGAAATTCGTAATGGCCATATCTGGTATGAAAGGCTATCTTTAGAATATCTTACTCCTGTATCCTTAATTGATGATATCCATATATGAGGTCTATCTTTGAAAAGTACTTAGCACCTTGCGATTGATCAAACAAATCATCGATCCTTGGAAGCGGATACTTGTTCTTGATGGTCACCTTATTCAGATTTTGATAATCAATGCACATCCTTAACAAACTATCTTTCTTTCGAACAAATAGAACCGGGGCTCCCCACGGGGAAGTAATGGGTCAGATAAAGCCCTTATCAAGTAGATCCTTCGGCTGGTCTTTTAGTTCCTTCAACTCGACATGAGCCATCATGTATAGGGGAACTGATATCGACTGTGTGTTATGTGATACATCGATGGCAAACTCAATATCCCTCTCTGGTGGAATACCTGGAAGCTCATCAGGGAACACATAGGGAAATTCACTAACAATCGAAACCGACTTAAGGATGGGAGGCTTCGCGTCCACATCTTGCACTCGCACCAAATGGTAAAAATATCCTTTTATGATTTACAAGCCTTAAGGTAAGAAATAAACTTCCTTTTTGGTGCTTCAACATCTCCCTTCCATTCAATAATGGGCTCTTCCATATAGTTAAAGCAAACAACTTTCTTACAGCAATCCACCGTAGCGTAACAAGAAGCCAGCCAATCCATTCCCATAATAACATCAAATTATAACATTTCTAACTCATTCAAATCAGCCATGCTATGGCAATCATGAATCATCACATCATACCCTTGATAAACCCGCCTAACTACCATGAACTCGCTCACTGGCATGGACACTTTAAACGATTGTCGTAACAACTCAGGTACTTTACCATATTTACCAGCAACAATTGGAGTAATATGTGACATTATAGAATCTGGATCTATCAAAGCATACACACTAATGGAAAACACGGATAGTATACCTGTGACCATATCTGGTGAAGTCTCTAAATTTTTATTACCTGACAACGCATCGATGCGATTCGGTTGTTTCCCACCTAGGCTGGACATTCCACCTCTACCACTACCACTTTCCGTCACCGGTCGTACACCTTGCTCATGAGGATGTGTTGCCGATGAAGAAGTTGTTGTTGATCCTGATGGTGGCATCATGCTGCCTACATTCCTTACTAGGAAATAGTGCATGATGTCATTAGGCTTCCCACAAGAATAACACAAATCCAAACCCTGGCGGCAATGTCCAAAATGATTCCTACCACATCGGCCACAATTTGGCATCCGGGGTCTCATCCTGCTAGGATCCCCATTACTCTGTGAACTCTTCCCTTGGAAGTTCTGGCCTTGATTGAATAGGTGATCCATTCTCGATACTGACCCTGGGACTATGAAGGCACGCTAGCCACCGAGTTAGGTGACTACCGAGGAAAGGGGGACCTAAACCCGCCACGAAGCTCTTCCGTATCTCCAGTGAACCGGGCCCTCTTAGATTGACCTTGATCGTGTTCTCAAGCACCTTGTTGCAGCCTCTTAAGATCCTCCAAGTTCTGTGCATAGGCGTGAATATGAGAAATATGCATAATCGGGTTCAGAGAAGCCGTGGTACATTAGTTTATCATATGTGACCCCAAACCGGCCACAAATTGGTATACTCGGACACTCATCCCAGCCATCATCAATGGATCATACATAGAAAAGAGTTAAATTGTAGATTGTACTCCCAGACACTCATATTACCTTTCTCTAATCGCAAGAATCTATCTTGTCCATCTCAGCGGATCCTAACAAGCAAATAATATTGCAAGAATGATGTAGAAACTTCCCTCTATCATGCCGCTGGGGCAAGAGGTCCCCTAGACTGTTCCCTAGTCCCATACCACACAACTGCTATATCCCTCAACTTGCAAGAGCCAAGCTCTACGGACACGGTATTAGTAGCATGCAGCACTCATAAAGTCTGCTACATTTGATCTAAAAAGTTTTGAGGATCTTCATTTGGGTCTGTTCCTATGAATAATAGGGGGTTCAAATTTATGAAATCTCGTACTCTCGTACTGACTGCTTTATCTGAAGTGGAAGGGGCCTGGCGTTGGGCCTGAGAGGCCATCAACCGAGTTAATAACTGTACTGTACTCCTCATATCTAAGTCTTGGTCTGTAGCAACCAGAGGGGGACTAGGGGGTGCATTAACGCCTCTATGCAGCATCTTTTTAAGCAGAGGGATCTTAATCTAAGTCAGATCATGTGTCTTGAATTATTGAAGGATTATGATATTACCATCCTTTATCATGTGGGCACGGAGGATATGGTCGCAGATGCCTAGAGCAGAAGGCCGAGAGTATGGGTACTTTGGCATTCATTTTAGCAGAGGAGAGGCCATTTGCTTTGGACTTTCAGTCCTTAGCTGACTGACTTATGAGGTTTGATATTTCAAAGCACAATCGAGTTCTTGCATGGGTTGTGTCCCAGTCTTCTTTATTCGAGCGGATCAAGGCACGTCAGTATGATTATCCGCACTTGCTGGTTCTTAGAGAGACGATGCTATGGGGTGATTCCAAGGAGGTTACTATCAGAGATGATGGTGTTTTGCTACTCCAGGATCTCTTATGTGTTCCTAATATTGATATCATGAGGGAGATAATTCTAGAAGAGGCATAGAGTTTGCGTAATTCCATTCATCCATGTGCCACGAAGATTTATCGTGACCTGAGGCAGCATTACTGGTGACAGCGGATGAAGAAGGACATTGTTGAGTGAGTGGCAAGATGTCTGAATTTGCAGCAGGTTAAGTATGGGCACTAGAAACGAGGTGGCTTACTTCAACAGATTGTTATACAGGAATGGAAGTGGGAGCGCATCATTATAGATATAGTGTTTGGTTTAACACGAATGTTGAGGAAATTTAATGCTGTTTGGATCATTTTTGACAGACTGACCAAGTCGGCACACTTTATTCTGGTGATGACTATATTCACTTCAGAGAGGTTGGCCCAGATTTTATCCAGGAGATCGTTCAATTGTATGGCATGCCTATTTCCATTATATCATATCGAGGCACTCAGTTCACTTTGCATTTCTGAAGAGTAGTACAGAATGAGAAGGGTACCTAGGTAGATCTCAACACAGACTTCTACCCACATACCGATGTGCAGTCGGAGCAGACAGTTCAGATTCTAGAGGATATGCTTAGAGCATGTGTGATTAACTTTTGAGGGCAGTGGGATTGAGTTTTACCTTTGGCTTTGCTTATAACAACATTTATCAGTCCAGCATCGAGATGGCTACATTTAAGGCCTTGTATGGTCGATGATGTCACTTCATTATCGATTGGTTTGAGCCCGGCGAGGCTATATGGTACTGATTTGGTGAAAGATTCCTTGGATAAGGTAAAGTTGATTTGGGAGCGGCTTCGCATAGCACAGTCCAGGATGAAGAGTTATGCATATTAGAAAGTGCATGATTTGTCATTTATGGTAGGTGAGAAGGTACTTTTGAAAGTCTCACTGATTAAGAGTATCATGAGGTTTGGAAAGATGGGCAAGTTCAGTTCGAGGTTTATCGGTCCATTCGAGTTGTTGGAGCTAGTTGGTAGGTTACATACAGGCTTGCTTTGCCTCCTAGTCTATCGGGAGTTCTCTGATATTCCACATTTTTATGCCCCTTAGGTATCATGCTGATAGGTCCCATGTGTTGGATTACATCACAGTTCAACCAGATGAGAGCCTGGGTTATGAGGGGGAGCTGGTTGCCATTGTTGACAGGCCAGTCCGCAAGTTGAGGTCTAAGACGATTACCGCGGTGAAGGTCCTATAGAGGGGTCGACCAGTCAAGGAGGCGACTTAAGAGATCGATGAGTACATGTGGAGAAAATATCCACACTTATTTGGCATTTAAGGTATGATTCTAAGCTCTTTCGAGGACGAATGTTTGTTTAAGAGGTGAAAACTATAACGACCCGACCGGTCATTTTGCTTTCTATATCCCCATTCCCCTATTTACGACTTTTTGTATGTTCTTTTCCTATTTTATGAATTGTGGGGATGGTTGGTTTGGTTTTGGAAGGGTTCGGGTTGAATCTCGAACACTTAGTTCCATAATAGTAGCCTAAGATGGCTAAGTTTGACCTGAGTCAAAACATTGGGTAAACGACATTAGATTTGGGGTTTGAAGGTCCTAATAGGTTCCTATGGTGATTTTGGACTTGGGAGTATGTTCGGATTGAGTTTCGGATGGACCGGGAGCGGTTTAGCACTTATTGCTGGAAGCTAGCATCTTGAAGGTTTTAGAGTTTTCTAAGTTTGATTTGAAGTAGAATTTGGTGTTATCGATGTCCATTTGGGATTCCAATCCTTTTAATATGTTTGTATAGTGATTGGTGACTTGTGCCTAATATTTGGTGTCATTCCGAGTTGATTATGTATCATTCGTCGCATTCGGAGTTAGTTGGAAGAAATTTGAAGTCTAGAAGTAGATTGATTTGGTTTTGAGGTGTGATTCTTGATTTCGATGTTATTTCATATGTTCGGGGACTTTGAGTAGGTTCGGATTATGTTTATGAAATTGTTGGTATAATTGGATAGGGTCCCCGATGGCTCGGTGAGTTTCGGACCACCAGGAGCACGATTGAAGTTGGTAGATTTTGCTCGTTCTGGTTTTGTTCTTCGCGAACGTTGTGGGAGGCACGCGTCCGTGATGAAGGATTTGGGCTGGGGGCCATTTTGTGCTTAACATTCGCGGTTTTGGAGTCGCGTTCACAGAGCATTGGGGTCAGTGTCCTACGTGTTTGCATCCTTAGCGTTGCGTTCGCGTAGAGGAAGGCCGACTGGATGGATCGAAGGCATTTGGCTATCTCATTTACAAGTGTTCTATCGCATTCGCATAGGCCAGTAGAGGTAGGCATCACATTCGTGACTGGGTCCTCACAATCGCGTAGAGGAAGTAGCAGCTAGGCGCGAGATTGGTCTTCTCGATCGCTAAGTGGGTCCCCTAATCACGAGGAGTAATACTTGGGCAGAATATGATTTTTACTACGAGACTTAGGCTCATTTCCCCCATTTTTCATTTTGGCTTGGGCGATTTTGGAGCTATTTGGAGGGGGAATGTTCATCAAGTATCCTAAGGTAAGTAATTTCTACCAATTATGAGTTACATACATGGATTAGGTAAGGATTTTAACATAGAAATTAGTGGAATTTTGGGATTTCTGTTGAAGAACCTAGGGTTTAGTAAAAATAGAATTTGTCCACGAAATTGAATATGGAATTGGGTATAAGTTATATATTTGAGTATGTAATGCCATGGGGAACATTTATATTCAAATATTTCCGGAATCCGGGCACTTAGGCCCGGGGTTGACCTTTATTGACTTTCCGAGTTGGGTTGGGAAATTACTGTAATAGTCAAATTATGAGTTTTTAATAATACATTGATTGTTTTTCACGTCCTTTGACTAGTTTCGAGTTGCTCGATGCCGTTTTGTGGTGACTAGTGAGTTTGGGAGCTGAATAGCATACTTGGAAGCAAGGTACGTCTCTTGCCTAATCTTGTAAGAGGAAATTATCCACATAGGTATTCCAAATTTTATGTTCTACTTTTTATGTGTGCTAGGTACGCACGAGGTGATGAGAGTCCGTGTGTATCTAGATTCATATTTATGTCCGGGTAGACTTAGATCTTTACTATTCCTTAATTGTACTAAAACTAAACTTGTTTGTTTGATTATTTAACTTATAATTGAGATTGAACTAGAATTTATGTTTTGATGGAGCCTCTTTACCTTGAGCTTTGGAGGAATATTTGATTGTCGGTAAAAATCATGTTTTCTTTGCATTTTTATCCTCGTGTTGTGTTTACGTGATCAGTAGTTCAGGAAAGTTTCTCTAATCTTGTGGATCCGGTTGTATGCCTCGGCAGTGCTATGAAGTAGTATTATGAATCGGACCGTACGACCTCGGAAATATTTTGAGATGCATCCATGGATCGGGTCGTACGACCTCGGCAGTGTACACTATTATTATGGATCGGGCCGTATGACCTCGGAAACAATCGTCCGTAATATTCGATAGGAGTCAGAATACACATTAATTTTCCTTCTTGACTTGAGACTTGACATCTACTTGGTTTTCCTTGAACGTTTGATATAGCATATATTATTTGAGGATATCATATTATTATTATTATGTTGAAGGATCATGTTGGTTACAGTTACTTATTTCATCGCTACTTGTTGTGTTTCATGCCTATGTATTTTCATGTACTTTAACTATTAGACCACTAGTAAGTGTCATTGTCGACCTCTCATAACTACTTCTTCGAGGTTTAACTAGATAGTTACTGGGTACACGTTGATTTACGTACTCATACTACACTTCTGCACTAATTGTGCAGGTACTGAGGCAGGTACTTCAGGAGGTCATTCGAGCACGTAGACGCACTATCCAAAGACTTAGTGGTGAGCTTCTCTCCATGCTTCGATCTGCAGCACCCGAAGTCTCCTTCTTGTTATGTTTATCATTTATGTCTATTTTATTTCAGACAGTAGCTATAGTGATTTCCTATATTCTACTAGATTGCTCATGCACCTGTGACACTGGATTTTAGGGGTTTCTAGTTGATGTACATGGTTGTACTTAATGTTAGCCTCACTTCGCTTTCTATTTTATTTTTACTCTATGACTTTTAAGGAGGAACACATGTTTTCATGGTTTCTAACTTCAATTCCATTTACTTAATATAATTCCTGATTTTAAAAGTATAAGAATGAATGATTATGTTGGAGGTTCACTGTTAACTTGCCTAACAGCAGCGTTGGGCGCAATCATGACCTATGGTGGGAATTAGGTCGTGACATTAGTGTACACGTGCTCAAAATGTGGAGGCATTATCTTTATGGTGTATCTTGTGAGGTGTATACAGATCACCAAAGACTTCAACGTCTACTCAAGAAGAAGAATTTGAACTTGAGGCAGCGGAGGTGGTTTGAGCTATTGAAAGACTATGATATCACCATTCTTTATCTTCTAGGGAAGGACAACATGTTGGACAATGCCTTGCGTAAGAAGACGGAAAGCATGGGGAGTCTTGATTTTATTCCAGCTGGGGAGAGACTTTTAGCTTTGGATGTTCAGGCATTGGCCAGCGGGTTCGTGAAGCTAGATATTTTGGAGCCTAGTAGGGTTCTTACTTGTGTTGTATCACGTCGTCCTTTTTTAGTGCATCAAGGCACGTCAGTATGATGATTCCCACTTGTTTGTACTTAGGGACACAGAGTAGCACGATGATGCTAAGGAGGTGACTATTGAGGATGATAGAGAATTCAGGCTTCAGGGCTGGATTTGTGTGCCTAATATGGATGGGTTGCGGGAGCTGATTCTTGAGGAGGCCCATAGTTCGCGATATTCCATTCATCTGGGTGCCGCGAAGATGTACCATGACCTGAATTAGCATTAGTAGTGGATAAGGATGAAGAAAAATATTGTTGAGTATGTTGCACGGTGTCTGAACTGTCAACAGGTTAACTATGTGCATCAGAGACCTAGTGGATTGCTTCAGAATATAGACATTCCGGAGTGGAAGTGGGAGTGTATCATTATGGATTCTGCAGTTGGGATGCCATGGACCTTCAAGAGATTTGATGTTGCGTGGGTCATTGTGGACAGATGGACCAAGTTTGCACACTTCATTCCAGTCATGACTACCTATATTTCACAGCTGCTGGCTTGGATTTATATTTGAGAGATTGTTTGCCTTCATGGTGGGCCTGTGTATATTACCTTAGATCGAGGCACTTAGTTTACATCATATTTTTGGAGAGTCGTGTAGTGTGAGTTAGGCACACAGGTCGAGCTGAGTATGGCATTTCATCTCTAGAAAGACAAGTTGTATGAACGTACTATTCAAATCTTAGAGAGCATGTTGCGAGCATGTGTCATTGATTTTGGGGGCCAGTGGTATCAGTTTTTACCATAAGAAAAGTTCACCATAACTACAGCTACCAGTCGAGAACCTAGATAGCTCTGTATGAGCCCTTATATGGGAGGCAGTGTCGTTCTCCTATTGGTTGGTGTGAGCCTGGGGAGGCTAGGTTGTTGGGCACTGACTTGGTTCGTGATGCTTTGGAGAAGGTGAAATTGATTCATGACCGGCTTTGTACATCACAGTCCATGCAAGAGTAATACGGATAGGAAGGCTCGTGATGTGGCATTCATGGTGGGTGACAGGGTTCTACTTACAGTTTCACGTGATGAGGTTCAGGAGGAACGGCAAGTTGAGCCCTCGATATATTGGTCCTTTTGAGGTTCTAGAGCAAGTTAGTAAGGTGGCCTACAGACTTTCTTTGCCACCCAACTTATCCGGATTTCATCCGGTGTTTTATGTTTTCATGCTTCAGAAGTACTATGAGGATCCATCCCATGTGTTAGATTTCAGCTTGTTGCAATTGGACAAGGAATTGACTTATGTTGAGGAGCTGGTGGCCATTTTGGACGGGCAAGTTCAAAAGTTAAGGTTGAATAGTATTGTATCGGTGAAGGTTCAATAGAGAGGTCAACTAGTCGACGAGGCGACTTGGGAGACTGAGCATGATATGTCGATTTGATATCCTCATCTTTTTGGCACTTCAGGTATGTTTCTATACTCGTTCGAGGATGAACGTTTGTTTAAGAGGTGGAGAATTTAATGACCTGGCCGGTCATTTTATGTATTTGAGACGGGTTCCCCTATTTGATGCTCCTTGTATGTGTATTTGTCATTATGTGACTTATGGGGATGGTTGGTTTTGTTTCAGGGATTGATTTAGAAAACCTAGTTCCATTTTTATAAGCTTAAGATGGAAGAGTTGACCAAGGTTTGACTTTTATATAAATGGTCTCGGAGTCGTGTGTTTTTGGTTTCTATAGGTTCGTATGGTGATCTTAGACTTGGATGCATGCTCGGATTTGGATTTGGAGGTCCCTAGGTTGTTTTTGCTCTTTTTGCCAAAAGTTGGCATTTTGAAGGTTTAGAAAGTTCATAGGTTTGACCGAGAGTTGACTTTGCGGATATCGGGTTCGGATTATGGTTTCGGGACTTGGAATAGGTCCATTTTGTCAATACACTTGTGTGCAAAGTTTGGTCTCATTCCAAATTGGTTTGATAGAAATCAGACGCTTGGTTGTGATTTTTGAAGTTCTTGAGTTTCATTATGATTTTTGATGTGTTTTGGCGTTCGATTCGTAGTTCCGGATTATGAGGTTTCTAGACTTGTGTGAATTTTTGGTGTGGAGCCCTAGGGGCTCGGGTGAGTTTTGGACGTGTTTCAGATCACTTTTGGGTTGAGTTTCAGTTTTGCTGGTGCTACATGTATCTCAATGCGAGAACCAGTTCGCACTTGCGAGGTCTTGGTGGAAATTGTGAAAATGGGCAGGGGGTGGCAGGCTTCGCATTTGCAAAGCCAGCCTCGCAATTGCGAAGGGGGGCATGGCCTGGGCAGATTGCATTTGCGATCATCTAGTCACATTTGTGACTTTGTGTTGTGGCAAGGGGGCTTCGTATTGCCAAAGCTATTGATCGCAAATGCGCTTTCTCCCTTATTGGTCAGGCGTTGCATTTGCGAGCCATGGGTTGAAACTACGGTGGTCGCAATTGCGAATCCCTGGTCGTAAATGAGACATCTCTGACTGGGGTTTTAGATGGGATTTCAGGACTTAGACTCATTATTTTATATTTTGAGATTGGGAGCTCGGTTTGAGGCAATTGTTTAGGGGATTGTCACCCACTTGGATTGGGTAAATCTTTTTTACTCAGATTTAATTATTTTTCCTTGATTTCACCTTTGATATAGTATTTAATTGATGAATCTATGAGTGTAAATTGGGGGTTTGGGCAAAAACCTATTAAAAATAAAATTTGGAGATTTGAGAGTTGATTTGGACTCGGTTTTGAAATCTAATCACATTATTTGACTCGTGGGATTATGGATAGTTGGGATCTACCATTTGACTAGGGTTTCGTCCTGGTAGATCCGCGATTGAATTTTGTTGACTTTTTGGGAATTGAGTAAAGATTGTAACTTTATTAATTGAAATTGATTCAGTTTGCATTGTTTGATGTTATCAAGTTATTTTTGGGTAGATTTGAGCCGGGCAGAGTTGATTTCTAAGGGAAAGGCTATATTTTAGGGTTGAATTGGGGCTATTTGAGGTAAGTAATTTGCCTAAGTTTATTTGGGGGAATAATCCCTAGGGTTGGAATTTAATTGCTTGATTGTGATGAAATTAATGCAACGCATTTGTGAGGTAACGAGTACATATGCGGGAGCAATGTATGAAATGATCGAACTTGACCCGAGGTTACTTCTATCGCATAGTTTTGATTGTGAGATATCTGTGATACATGTGATCATCTTGAATGGCTACTTGATTATTTTTCAATGCTAGAGATCATATTTTAGGATTATTATTTCCTAAATTAGCCAAGTTGCGCATTTGTGAAGTTGTTGCTAATTTGAGTTAGTTGTATTCATGTCTATATGTTGAATACTCATCCGCATTCCCTGTTGTTATGTCCTTGTGCATTGTGTGGGACATTTATGAGTTTATGTCATGATGACAACTATGGGCATGTTGTATTATTGTGATTATGGCACATGTGGACGTGTTGGGCAGATTGTTGGGTGTTGGCATGAGGTTTCTACCATGAGATTATGCTTGATGTTGTTGTTGTGAATGGAAATATATTAAACTGGAGCGACAATGCAGGATATTGTTATTTTTTCAGGAGGGAGTGGCAAGACGGGATATTGTTAAACAGGAGCAACAAGGCAGGATATTGTTATTGTCAGGGTGGAGCGATATGGGTGGCTATTGTTATTGTGACCGAATTGTGGGCACGAGGTGCCATATGTTTGTGTTTCTATTTGATGACTTTTTGTCAAGCTGAACTTTTACTTGTTTGAGTTGTTATTCGTATGTTAGGAAGAGGTTGTTGATATTATCTCCGTTATAAATTCTATTGTCAGTTTCTTTAGATATATTACACAGGTTATTTGACTAGTGAGTATAACATGACTTAAACCTCGTCACTACCTCACCGAGATTAGTTTTGATACTTACTGGGTATTGACTATGGTGTACTCATATTATGCTTCTGCATAATTAGTGCAGATCTAGGAATTTTTTATCGAGCAGATCGCTAGAGAGGCGTACTTGTGCTTGTGCTTATTGGAGACTTTAAGGTATCCCTGTTGTCCCGTACTGTCATGACCCAAACTCCACCTAGTCGTGATTACACCTAACCCGACCTGCTAGGTAAGCCAAATAACAGTCAACACTATTCTAATGAAGTAAAAGTGGTTAACAAATAAAATAACTGAATGTTCATACAATATCCCAAGGACTGGTAGTACAAGTCATGAGCCTCTAAGACTTAGATTTAAAAAGATGGTATGAAATAAATACAATATCTATTTGTAATATACATAACATATTACAAATCTAAAGCTACCAAGGATAAGTGGTAGCTATATCCGAAAAGCAAGTACATCGTCAGTGCCGACTAACGTCATCCACAGCATCTCAGCTCCAAGATCTGCACACAAGGTGCAGAAGTATAGTATGAGTACAACATACCCCATGTACTTAACAAGTATCTAACTAACCTCGGCGAGGTAATAAAAGCAAGAAATATAAATGATACTCGCCAATCGCCAACACTATGCTTATGAGATGATTGTGTATGAGGAATGTGTTAGTCATTTGAGTTGTGTAGTTGGGATCGGATATGGAGATTCCTATATTCTTGAGGTTCAAGGACCGGACGTTCCCATAGGCAGACTGTTCCTTGGTTGTGGACTGTGAATGTCTGTTAAGAGTATGATGGTCGATTGTATGTGTTATGGTTAGGTTACTGTGGAATTTTTGAAAGTTGTTTACCTATTTGTGGATGACCGGAGCTGATTTGGGTGCCATTGGTAGGACTAATGAGAAGTGCGTTCTAAATCATATCAGATTTGTTTACTTCGCACAGCTAGTGTTGAGGGGTGTGCCATTGACTAGAGTTGATCTTATTCGTGTCCTAAAATGTTCCATGTGTTACTCTATTATCCTAGGAGGATTTGTGAGACTGTTGACTATTTGCCCACATAATATGATTTTTCTTGGGCATGGTGGCGAAGTTTGAGCGAGATGGCTCTTGGGATGCCAAGTTGCTTATTGCACTTGGCCGTGTTTTTCCTATTTGTGGTAGATGGTGCTATCTGTTTCTCCAAGGTTATTGTAACAACCTGACCAGTCATTTTGTGTAATTGTGCCCCATTTCCCTTTTTTATGCTTCACCCATGTACATTTATGATTTTATGACTTGCGAAGTTGGTTAGTTTCCTTCCGGAAAGCTTTCGGGTTGATTCGGACCATTTGATTCTTGACTTAGAAGCCTAAAGTAGAATGGTTGACCCAAATTTTGATTTTTGTGAAAATGACCCCGGAACGGTGTTTTGATGGCTCCGATAGCTTTGTATCGTGATTTCAGACTTGGGTGTATTCCCGGAATTGATTTCAGAAGTCCGTAGGTTGATTTATGTTGTTTTGCCAAATTTTGGCAATTTGAAGTTGAAGAGTTTGTCCATAGGTTGACTTTTAGCTATCGAGTTCGGAATTTGATTTTGGGACTTGGAATAGGTATGTTATGCTATTTAGAACTTTTTAACAAAAATTTGTATCTTTTGGAATTGATTTGATAGGATTCGAATGTTTAGTTGTAATTCTAGAAGTTCTTGAAATTTACTTTGAAGCTTAAGCATTTTAGTGCTCAATTCATAGTTTTAGATGTCATTTTTGTGTTATCACATTTGCGAACACCAGGTTCGCAATTGCGAGCTTAGTAAGGGGGCCTCAGCTATCGCAATTGCGATACCTGGTTTGCAATTGTGAAGTGGGTCAGAACTTTGGGCAGCTCGCAATTGCGACAAAGATGTCGCTTTTGCGAAGCGGAATGCGAACCCATTTTTGCAATTGCGATTGTCACGCCCCAACCTCGGGGAGCGCTACCGACGCTCAACCGAGATACCCCAGTTAAGCAAGCTTGTTAGATGCCTTCTACCCAACCTTGCCCATTAACAATATAAGAACCAGTACAGGTGATAGACATGAGAAGAGTCAAGTGTTCCACAATTTTTTCCATTACTAAAGGATATTCATTTATGGTTTCCAAAGTATAACAAGTTTACTGATATGATGAAAACATGTTCGTCCAAATACCAATACTTACTAGTTTAATTCCCACCATCATATACCACCCACAACCTGTCTACGGAGCCTCAAAGTACAACAGAATAGTAGTATGGATGTGCCGGGGACTATACCCCAAAATATAACGTGCAACGTCAGATGACATAAAGCTCGGAACAGATTAGGGCTCACCAAAATTTGCTAAATAGAGAGTAACTACTAACGAGGGTCAAAACCACCTGCTAACGAACCACCTGCATCCATTGAAGATGCAGCACCCCCGGCAAAAGGGACGTTAGTACACATGGAATAGTACTAGTATGAAAAGTTAAATGTCTACTTTTAAAATAGAATGCCAATAGAAAGTGAAAACTATAGAAACAACAAATCACAATTAATAATATCCAAATACCCAGTTAAAAGATACCAATTTTCCAAATACGAAAATAATATATATTTTTGGTTAGGAGATCATTAGCACCGATATACCACCGTAGTTTTGGCACGGAGTCCGATCACGCCCGATCGGCTAGGCCATCTCCCCACGAATAATGTGGTTTTACAGGTGGTGCGAAATAAAGGTGTTACCAAGAGTAGTTCCACCATGTGTGCAACATTGCGTCCGATCTCCACCCGATCGGCTAGGCCGCCTTCCTATATATGCCGTGTGGGTTGACTTTCTAATTCCAGCTAATATCAACATCATCCCAGTTAAGGGGAATAACAACAATCACATCAAAATGTCAATCTCATCCCAAACAACGGGAATAATCGCAATCTACCCCTACACCGACATGTGTAGTTTCGGGTATGGGCCTTATGACCCACCCTTCCTTGGTTTGCTAATGATACTCCCAAAAGTATTGTTTTGTTTTGGTTTGCACACAAGGGAAACAAAGGCACAAATATATTTTTTATTCACTTCATTACATTTCACACTATATATAACCTCGTTAGTAACTTCAACCATTCATAACATCATTATAATTTCATTGGCTCTCTTGACCATACTTATGATTCTTCATCCTAAGGCACGGTGGCTGTATCTTATATTTTACACTTTCATTTCTTTACTTTCAAGGATCATCAACATATAGAATATTCAGGAAATCACAACTTTAAGTTTATTAGCAATGAAGACTTTAAACATAATGAATTCCTTTCCAAGAAATGGAGTAAAATGGTTGGCAATGAAAGCACAAGTTAGAAGCATAAACGAGTAACACATCATTTAATCTTGAAATACTTTTTCCAAAAAGAAAAGTACATAATTTCACCATATATATATATATATGGTGAAATTATGTACTTTTCTTTTTGGAAAAAGTATTTCAAGATTAAATGATGTGTTACTCGTTTATGCTTCTAACTTGTGCTTTCATTGCCAACCATTTTACTCCATTTCTTGGAAAGGAATTCATTATGTTTAAAGTCTTCATTGCTAATAAACTTAAAGTTGTGATTTCCTGAATATTCTATATGTTGATGATCCTTGAAAGTAAAGAAATGAAAGTGTAAAATATAAGATACAGCCACCGTGCCTTAGGATGAAGAATCATAAGTATGGTCAAGAGAGCCAATGAAATTATAATGATGTTATGAATGGTTGAAGTTACTAACGAGGTTATATATAGTGTGAAATGTAATGAAGTGAATAAAAAATATATTTGTGCCTTTGTTTCCCTTGTGTGCAAACCAAAACAAAACAATACTTTTGGGAGTATCATTAGCAAACCAAGGAAGGGTGGGTCATAAGGCCCATACCCGAAACTACACATGTCGGTGTAGGGGTAGATTGCGATTATTCCCGTTGTTTGGGATGAGATTGACATTTTGATGTGATTGTTGTTATTCCCCTTAACTGGGATGATGTTGATATTAGCTGGAATTAGAAAGTCAACCCACACGGCATATATAGGAAGGCGGCCTAGCCGATCGGGTGGAGATCGGACGCAATGTTGCACACATGGTGGAACTACTCTTGGTAACACCTTTATTTCGCACCACCTGTAAAACCACATTATTCGTGGGGAGATGGCCTAGCCGATCGGGCGTGATCGGACTCCGTGCCAAAACTACGGTGGTATATCGGTGCTAATGATCTCCTAACCAAAAATATATATTATTTTCGTATTTGGAAAATTGGTATCTTTTAACTGGGTATTTGGATATTATTAATTGTGATTTGTTGTTTCTATAGTTTTCACTTTCTATTGGCATTCTATTTTAAAAGTAGACATTTAACTTTTCATACTAGTACTATTCCATGTGTACTAACGTCCCTTTTGCCGGGGGTGCTGCATCTTCAATGGATGCAGGTGGTTCGTTAGCAGGTGGTTTTGACCCTCGTTAGTAGTTACTCTCTATTTAGCAAATTTTGGTGAGCCCTAATCTGTTCCGAGCTTTATGTCATCTGACGTTGCACGTTATATTTTGGGGTATAGTCCCCGGCACATCCATACTACTATTCTGTTGTACTTTGAGGCTCCGTAGACAGGTTGTGGGTGGTATATGATGGTGGGAATTAAACTAGTAAGTATTGGTATTTGGACGAACATGTTTTCATCATATCAGTAAACTTGTTATACTTTGGAAACCATAAATGAATATCCTTTAGTAATGGAAAAAATTGTGGAACACTTGACTCTTCTCATGTCTATCACCTGTACTGGTTCTTATATTGTTAATGGGCAAGGTTGGGTAGAAGGCATCTAACAAGCTTGCTTAACTGGGGTATCTCGGTTGAGCGTCGGTAGCGCTCCCCGAGGTTGGGGCGTGACAATCGCAATTGCAAAAATGGGTTCGCATTCCGCTTCGCAAAAGCGACATCTTTGTCGCAATTGCGAGCTGCCCAAAGTTCTGACCCACTTCACAATTGCAAACCAGGTATCGCAATTGCGATAGCTGAGGCCCCCTTACTAAGCTCGCAATTGCGAACCTGGTGTTCGCAAATGTGATAACACAAAAATGACATCTAAAACTATGAATTGAGCACTAAAATGCTTAAGCTTCAAAGTAAATTTCAAGAACTTCTAGAATTACAACTAAACATTCGAATCCTATCAAATCAATTCCAAAAGATACAAATTTTTGTTAAAAAGTTCTAAATAGCATAACATACCTATTCCAAGTCCCAAAATCAAATTCCGAACTCGATAGCTAAAAGTCAACCTATGGACAAACTCTTCAACTTCAAATTGCCAAAATTTGGCAAAACAACNCTTGGGCACATGTATAACTCTCATTATTGGCACGGTGGCCACACTTTCCATCTCCAACTCCCTTCTTCCACTTTAAAGCATCCTTATAGATTATCAACAACAAGGTATTTTAATTCAATACTTTAGATACACATTTGAGCAACTAACCAAATTAAGGGTCTTAAACACATGGGATTTCTTACACAATTCGACATGCTAGTTTTCATTAGAATCACGGTTCAAATCATAACATATTAACACACAGCCCATGTTTAATCACCTTCTCAAATAGTAACTCAACAAAGAAGAGCGTTTGGAATACAATTTGAATGCATATATCTTTTGACACAAGGCTTGTTCGGAATAATCAATTTATAATGAGAAACATGAGACTTACAAGGCCATTGTGGGGTTCAATTCTAAAAGAGGGGTTTAGCCAACATTTGAGCTTTCCTTAAGTTACTACAATGTCCCAACACTTCTAGCAATAACAATTTATAGGAAGATAGCAAAAATCGGATAATAATTAGAAGGATTTACATGGTGTATCTCTCTTAGGAATTTTGTCAAACACCTAGTATGCAAAATAGACTACAAAGCTCTACAATGGTAATCCCTTCCTCCCTCAACCAATTTTAACAAGAAACTAACCAAAATGGTTCATTAATCCCACACACTACAACCTATGGTCACATGCATGGCCTATTTCCAACCCCCATAATATACTAGGACGCATAACCTCTTGCATGAAAGCTTAGAAGTAGGACTTTCCGGATAGATGATAACCTAGTGATTAGTTTCCATTATTCTTGAAGGTTGGTGAAAGATTGGATGATTAGAGTGTTAGGTTTCCTCCTTCTCTCTCTAAAATGTTCTTACCTCTCTCTAAAATCATCAGGTAATCACCCCAAAATAAGCCCCAAAGGTTATTTATCAAAATGGGGTCGGGTTATAAAAATAGGAAAATGGACCCTCCAAACTCAGGTCTGCGGTCACAGAATGGACACCATAACAGGTCTGCCGTCCGCAAAATGGACCGCAAAACTGATGCCCAAAAACTGGGCTGCTCTGGACCGGTCTGCAACAAGTATGAGGTCTGCAGAATGGGCCGCAGAATCGCCCAACAAATTTTCCTCATGCTAACTCTGCGACAGATGTGCGAACCGCAAAACAATTATGCGATCGCAAAATGGACCGCGAAACAACCCTCAAAATTCAAAAACTTTCTGCTCAACTCCGCGATGATTATGCGGCCCGCGAAACATTTCTGCGGTCGCGAAACAGCTTGCGGAATTGCCTTCTTCTGCCAAAATTTTTCATCCACTCCTTAGTGCATTCTTCAACCCAAAAAGTCTGCATTACCGTATATATCAACAACACTGATCTCAACATTAGGGCATTACATTAACAGAAATGGTATGTTGACATGAAATGTACACATTTAAACCATAACACGTAGAAAGTATCTTATGAACCACACCCATTTGGCTCTACAAATGAGTGAGAATATTCCCTTTCCACAACACTCTTGGCCATCGAGGGAACCTCCTCGACTCACAGACTTAGCCATAGCACTTGACGGAGGCAATCTCAATTTCTGAACTTATCTTAAAAGGATGACAATAAGGTGCCTCTCATAAGCCAATTACCCATTAACTTCACTTTTATAGCTTCCACCGGAATGACAGACAAACGACTCCCAACTACCCTTTCGGGCATAGACACCTGAAACACCGGGTGCATGGAGAACAACGATGGGGGACACATCATACTCACAGCTTGGCCGATTTCTTTCAAGATTCCATAAGGTCAAAAAGTAAACTACACCTATCTTACCTTTATTATCAATTCACATAGTATCTTCATGGAGAAGGTCTGGAGAATAACTCGTTCACTCTCTTCAACTCTAAATCTCTACGTCAAACACCCAAATTAAACCTTTGGCGACCTTCAACCATTATGCTATGATGTGCTAGAATGAATATGACTATAGAGTTCCTACCCAATATGTTAGATCATGGAATGATGCTTCTTCTTTGACATGTTTGAACCTACAAGTCTCGATAGATTTACCATAAATAGGAACAACGAGGTTCGAGATTGGGCTGAAATTGTTCAAGAATCCATCATTGTACTGAGAAGGGTATTTTAAGAGGTTATATTCTAAGAGACATGAGGGTGACCACCAATATTGCTTCCATGATTAATCATTATGATGAAATCATCGGTTCAACAAACGAGGCACAGAATTACTAGTACAGATTAATAATGTGGGAACCATGTACATGGTCCTAAGATGTATAACTAGTGAGTCATTTTAGATATGGGATGTATGGGAGGCAATCGGGAGGATAAAACATTAGCATCAGTTATTTTGGGAAGATGATGAGTCACGAAAGTGATAGTAACAATTGTTTCACTCTTATGTTCCTTGTTCGGTAATTGTAAGCCTCAAAGAGAAATAGCAAAGTACATGACACTAGTTGCCTCCTAGAGTGTAGGGAAGATCAGTTTAATTCAAAATGAGAAGATTCTTGCACGATGAATATGATAGAGATTTCAAAAATACATGAAGTTGTGTTATTCCCTCAACATTAACTAACACAAAGAATCTATGCCACAAGCCCACGAGGTTGAAAAACGAAGTTGAACACCTGTAAGATTATTATCATTATGGTAGCTTAACCCTTGCCAATAGTTGATCCTATATGAGAGGACTAGAGATACGACAAACTTGTCTTTCAAATAAATATGCTCATGATATGTGTTATAATCTGAAACATCCACCTGAAGTGGGGAGGAAAAAGGTCGTGATAAGGCTACTTAACTTTCAACCTCCCCTGAATGAAGCCATGTAGCTAGGACATCTTAATATTGGGATGAAATCATGTATGGGTTAGAGAGAATGAACATTTTCCTTTGAGCTAGACATGTTCCTGCCATAATAACTCTAAAGCTGCCATACCAGACCACTTCATGGGCAACTACAATACTAGGAACAAGGTGAGCTACTTACTGCGGAATGATCTAAATGTACATGAAAGCCATACTGAGACGGGCAAACATTAGATATTCCTATGGCGAATTTGTGAGAAATCCCAAATTTTCGAGAAACTTTATGCGGACGGGTGACTATTTCAATTGACATGTACACATATAATGGGTGTTAAGATATGATCTTACATTACTAGACAATGTAAAGGGTTTATGATAATGCTTACAAAAGGGAGTAGAGTGACTATTCAAACCATAGGAGTCACGTGCACAGGAGAAAGAGACTGGCTCAAGAAAGATCTCGGCACTAGGCTGCCTTACATTAGATTCGATACCCTGTGGATAAACATTATGGTAGTGTGTGCACAAGTACAAGTGAGCAGGTGTTATCCATTTGAATTAGAAGGTTCTGGAAGAAATTCATTAGGTATAGTCCCTTGTTGAGCATTTAGGGAAGCAAGTGGGAAGCATTAGCCTAGGGTTATAACTCAATTCAAGGACATAATTATAGAACTCAATTCCTCAAGAGGTTGTAAATAAGATCACCGTGATAAAGAGGCTTCACGAATGATATGTCTCGTTCAAAGAGTAGATATAGAGAATGACTCATTAAGATATTCCGATTTTATCCCAATTTCCATAGCTACATAAAGAATAACATATGACAGAGTGGAACCGGGATCAATAAGGGCATATACATCATGAGATTGGATAGTCGATATACCTGTAACCACGTCCGGAGAATCCTCTAACTTTTGACGCATCCTCATAGCATAAAACCTGTTGGGCCCTCCTGAGCTCTTGACACCACCCCTAGCTGCTCCACCCTTGCAGGCGCTATAGTTCCTCGAGTTAGGGGAGGCGTGGTGGACGTAGTAACTGCAGAACTGGATGGTTGTGTCGCACCCCTGCCCATGCTCTAGCAAGACGAATGACAATCTCCCTAAATGTGACCCCTCATACCACACTTGTAGCATACATTGGTGCCATAGTGACATACTCCCGAATGACATCTCCCACACTTCATACAACGGGGATGAGGTCCACTAAACTGACCCACCCCACTGACTTAATATTCACCCTTTTTGTATACATCATAAGCATTCCCCCTATCCTTCCTCCAGGCCTCCAATGCAGAGGTAACAAACCCCGTACCGGTTTGCTCTATGGGCCTTTGGAGAACCTGCCACCCCTAACATGCCGCCGAGCATACTTACAACACAATGCCAAATATTCATTCTCGCACATCGGGCAGACTAGGATGGGTGTACCCAACCTAGGGCATTTGTTCTTCTTGTTCCCCCTCTTACCACAGCCGTAACATATTTCAAGTCATCCAACATGTTCCCAAGTGACACTTCATGCAAATCAAACAATCCAGTTCATTAGCACCAACAACCCTCTTTCGTTTCTTAGATTCTCTCACCACACGATCCGGTAGTGCGGTGACATTGGTAGGAAAAAGGACACTTCCCTTAGCAACAAGTTCTTCCAATCCCTCCACGGCTCGACGCATTCTCCCAACAAACTCTTGTGTAATCTCCCCCAGATTCAATGGCGGGGTCATTCCCTCCTTGCTGCTTCGATATCGTAGATTACTCATCTAGAAAATGAGGCATAACGAATAAATTAGCTTCCTATCTTGAGTTCTATCGCACAACCTGGAGTATCAAAGAAGGGTGAAATTCCTAAATTTTCAAGTAGCATCCTCATTATAGATGTGGTCGACAACACACCGATAAGAAGGACTCTGCTAGACACAGCTCTGAGACATCCTAGGACACTTTAAAACCTTAGACTCTAATACCAAGTTTGTTACACCCCGTTCTTGGGGAGCGCGACTGGCGCTCAACCAAGATACCTCGGTTAACCAAGCCTGTTAGATGTCTTCTACCCAACCTTGCCCATTAACAATATAAGAACCAGTACAGGTGATAGACATGAAAAGAGTCAAGTGTTCCACAATATTTTCCATTACTAAAGGATATTCATTTATGACTTCAAAAATATAACAAGTTTACTAATATGATGAAAACATGTTCGCCCAAAATACCAACACTTACTAGTTTAATTCCCAACATCATATACCACCCACAACCTATCTACGAAGCCTCTAAGTACAACAAAAGAGTAGTATGGATGTGCCGGCAACAAGGCCCCGGCTATACCTCAAAATGTAATGTACAAGGTCAGATGACATGAAGCCCGAAACAGAGTAGGGCTCACCAAAATCTGCTGAATAGAGAGTAACTGCTAACGAAGGTCAAAACCACCTACTGATGAACCACTGCATCCATTGAAGATGCAGCGCCCCCGGCAAAAGGGACGTTAGTACATATGGAATAGTACTAGTATGTAAAGCTAAATGTCCTATTTCAAAATAGAACGCCAATATCAGAAGGGCAAACACCATGGAAGCAACAAGTAACAATCAATGATATCCAAATGCCAAGTTAATATATTAAAATTTCCAAAATACAAAAATAATATATAATTTAAGAGATAATTAGCACTGTTTTACCACCGTGTTTTTGTCACGGAGTCCAATCACGCCCGATCGGCTAGGCCATCTCCCCATGAAAAATATGGTTTAACATGTGGTGCGAAAGAAAGGTGTTACCAAGAGTAGTACCACCATGTGCACAACATGGCGTTCGATCTCCACCCGATCGGCATGTCACCTTCCCACATATGCCGTGTGGGTTGACTTTCCAATTCCAGCTAATATCAACCTCATCCCAATTAAGGGGAATAGCCACAATCACATCAAAATCTCAATCTCATCCCGAATAAGGGGAATAATCACAATCCACCCCTACACCGGCACGTGTATTTTTGGGTATGGGCTTTATAACCCACCCTTCCTCGGTTTACTAATGATACTCCCAAAAATATTATTTTGGTTTGCACACAAGGAAAACAAAAGAACAAATATATATTTTATTCACCTCATAACCTTTCACACTATATACAACCTCGTTAGTAACTTCAACCATTCACAACATCACTATAATTTCATCGGATCTCTTGGCCATACTTATGATTCCTCATCTCAAGGCACGTTGGTCGTATCTTATATTCCACAATTTTATTCCTTTACTTTCAAGGATCATCAACATAAACATCAACATATAGAATATTTCGGAAATCACAACTTTACGCTTATTAGCAATGAAGACTTTAAACACAATGAACTCCTTTTCAAGAAATAGAGTAAAATGGTTGGAAATCAAAGCACAAGTTAGAAGCATAAACGAGTAACACATCATTTAATCTTGAAATACTTTTCCCAAAAAGGGCAATACACAATTTCAGCTCATGAATATATATATATATAAGAGCTAAAGACACATTGGAAACACTTACAAAGCATAGCATTAGTTAAAACAACCACATTTGGGCATAAGTATAACTCTCATTATTGGCACGGTGGCCACACTTTCCATCTCCAACCCCATTCTTCCACTTTAAAGCATCCTTATAGATTATCAACAACAAGGCATTTTAATTCAAGACTTTAGATACACATTTGAGCAACTAACCAAATTTAGGGTCTTAGACACATGTGATTTCTTACACAATTCGACATGCTAGTTTTCATTAGAATCACGCTTCAAATCATAACATATTAACACGCAGCCCATGTTTAATCACCTTCTCAAATAGTAACTCAACAAAGAAGAATGTTTGGAATACAATTTGAACGCATATATCTTTTGACACAAGGCTTGTTCGGCATAATCAAATTATAATGAGCAACACGGGACTTACAAGGCCATTGTGGGGTTCAATTCTAAAAGAAGAGTTCAGCAAACTTACCTTGTTTGAGCTTTCCTTAAGTTACTACAACGTCCCAACACTTCTAGCAATAACAATCTATAGGAAGATAGCAAAAATCGGATAATAATTAGAAGGATTCACATGGTGTAACTCTCCTAGGAATTTTGTCAAACACCTAGTATGCAAAATAGAATACAAAGCTCTACAATGGTAATCCCTTCCTCCCTCAACCAATTTTAACAAGAAACTAACAAAAATATTCATTAATCCAACACACTACAACCCATGGTCACATGCATGGCCTATTTCCAACCCCCATAATATACTAGGACGCATAACCTCTTGCATGAAAGCTTAGAAGTGGGACTTACCCGGATAGATCATAACCTAGTGATTAGTTTCGTTGATTCTTGAAGGTTGGTGCAAGATTGGATGATTAGAGTGTTAGATTTCCTCCTTCTCTCTCTAAAATATTCTTACCTCTCTCTAAAATCATCAGGTAATCGCCCCAAATAAGCCCCAAAGGCTATTTATCAAAATAGGGTCGGATTATAAAAATAGGAAAATGGACCCTCCAAACTCAGGTCTGCGGTCGCAGAATGGACCACATAACAGGTATGTCGTCTGCAAAACGGACCGCGAAACTGATGTCCAAAAACTGGGCTGCTCTGGACCGGTCTACGACAAGTCTGCGGTCCGCAAAATGGGCCGCAGAATCTCCTAACGAATTTTCCTCATGCTAACTCTGCGACAGAAGTGTGAACCGCGAAATAATTATGCGATCGCACAATGGACCGCGAAACAACACTCAAAATTCAACAACTTTCTGCTAACTCCGCGTTGATTATGCGGTCCGCGAAACATTTCTGCGGTCGCGAAACAGCTTGCGGAATTGCCTTCTTCTGCCAAAATTTTTCATCCACTCCTTAGTGCATTCTTCAACCCAAAAAGTCCGTACCGCGGCAAGAATTTCTACAATCCTCAAACACGTAAGCCTACCTCGGCACCACGAATCTTAAATTCCTTTGCAAAATTTTACGGGGCCTTATAGTGATGTCCCAGTAGCAAGGTCAGTGGCGGCAATTGCGATGTATTCTTCGCAATTGCGAGGGTTCGCGATTGCAAAACGTTGTCATAGTTGAGACATCAATAACTGATCAAAAGGGCTGGAAGTCAGAATTGCTTCTTACATTCTCTCATTTTAGAACCCTAGACTCGGTAGAAAACGATTTGGAGAGGGAATTTTCATCTACAAACTTTAGGTAGGTGATTCTAATCTATTTTCAATCATATTCCATCAATGTATCTTAGAGTTTAATATCAAAATCATGTGAATCAAAGTAAAAATTTGTGAAACGTTGTCAAATATTTGAAAAAATAAGATATTGCGTTTTGAGAGTTGATTTGGACTCGAATTTTGAAACTAATCACACATATTAACTTGTTGGGTTATGGGTAGTCAAAATCTACCATGGGTAGTCACACATATTAACTTGTGGAGTTAGCAAAATCTACCACTGGTTGACATTTGTTGACTTTTTGAGAAAAGTGTAAAGATAATAGCTTTATCTATTGTAATTGATTCCCCTTGCATTGTTTGATGATATTAAGTCAATTTTGGTTAGATTTAAACCGTGTGAAGGCAAATTTTAAGAGAAAAGCTATTTCCGAGAGTTGAATTGGCCTAGTTGAGGTAAGTATCTTGCCTAACTTTATTTGGGGAAACTACCCCTTAGGATTTGGGAGCAAGAAGAACAACAAGTGATTTAAAATAAGATTTTGAATTACTTAATAGATCAAGGGGTAATTTTTAAAAGTTTGCTGATGGTAGGGATAAATTTGGCCAGATAGTATAACGGTAGGGGTAAATGTGGCTGGATAGTATAACGAAGGTTAAATATAGACAATATCTGAAAGTAGAGGGGTATATTTGCCCCTTTTCCATTTGTTTATGAATTACTTTATTATAAGTATTTAAACAACTAAGATAATGATTAACCTAGAATGATATCCTAAGTGTAGTTAAAATATAATATACAAGTAGGCCTAAGCAAAGCATATAAATAAAAGTAAATACGACGTCTACTAGTATTTTATTATACTTGTGTCTTGAGTACCATCAAGAACGACAAGTATCAAAGCGGGAAGTTTGCCAGGGTTTTGTCTTTGTCTCCGAGTCTATCCTTCAAATGCTTCAAATAAGGTACCTCGCAAAGAAGGAAGAAATATGTTAGTGAACTAAAACAAATTAAGTATTATATACTTGAAATAATTTTATTTTGAAATGTTATTTAAAAATTTGTTTTTTGGAAATTCATTTGTAAAGTTTTTTCGGAAAAGGTTTTTAAAACTAATTTGAAATATATTTATAGAAGGCTCAGATATGTATTTTTGATATCTATCTAGACATGAGTACGAGAACTGCCTTGGTTGCGATTACGGTGGCCAACCGTGTCGCCCTCCAAATGTTATTGGCTCGTCATGTTCTCGTCTATTATTTTTCGACGTTCATCATCATCGCCTCATTATTTCCCGAAGGTCATTCAGAAGTCATGGCCTCAATAACTCGGTGGCTATTCTTTCATCGGCATATATTCCTAGTGCGGCAGTATGTTTAATACCAACTGAATACCACAACAAACACATCTAAGCAGCGCTAGTATAATGAAGCATCAGTAATCACGTGTACAGATGGCCAGCAAAATATTGTGAATCGATGACAATGACCAATATTAGCTATTAGAGTCAAACTTAGTGGTCAAATTAGTCAATCAATCCTTTGAAGCACTTGTCCAAAAATAACCAGAATGACATAGTAACATAGCACTGTCATAAAACATCAGAAACAGATAGAGATCCTTAATAGCAAAGGACAAATTGAGACAGTCCTCAAACGAAGTAAGAAGAAATCCAGTAGCCAATAGTTAGAAAATCAATAAGCAAAGGCATACAAGAATCGTTCAGCCACAAAGGAGAATCCAGAGAGTCATGTGTAGTTGACGGCACAGTGACAGTAGGGCCGCCGGAAAATACATAGGTCTCCGAAAAAATGAATCCGGCCAGATCTATCAAAAAAACTAGCATACAGAAAAACTTTTTAGTATCTAGCTTTTCCACATAACAATTATAAGCAAACAAACGATAAACGGGGAAAAGAAAGGGTCCACCGGCGAAGCCGTCTCCGGTCGTCTTTGATTTTTCGTCAGTATTTTGACCGGTTTTATATTTCGTTCAACGTTGCTTCAAGGGCATCGCCTGAGCAACGTTAATGATCACTAAAAATTACAAGAATGGTTTCCGATCGAAGCAAGCAAATCGGCCAAATCTCTGTTCCTCTGTTGCAGCAGTAAGAGAGAAAGGGAGAAAAGGAGGGGGGGAGGGATGGGATAACAGCAGTAGCAGTGGGAATCGCCGCCTGGCCATGGTCAACTCCGGCGGCGGCAACCTTGACCGACAGCCACGTCTCTTACAAGAGCGGGAGCGAGCTATGAGAATAGGAATAGGGGTGTCAGAATCCGGTTAGCAAAGGTCCCCGGTGAGGGAATCCAAAGGGGGCGGCAGTCTCTCTATTTGGAAGAGAAGATCGATATTAAAAGTGAGGGGTCGACTGATATTGTTAAAAGCGAGTGGGGAATTAGGGTTTTTCCCCCTTTTATTAAAAGATGGTGTGTGGGGGTTGGGTGTGTAGATAATTTGTATGGTGGGTATGTATAAAAGATGTGTGGACATAACTTTAAGTAAAATATAAATATAAAAATGAAACAAAAATAGAAAACATGTGGTCCAAATGTAAAGAATATCATATCGCGTCAAGTTACATCAAGTCACGTCAGGTTACATCATGATGTCTTGTCACATCAAGTGTGTCATTACATCAGACTTTAACGGGACATTAGATTTTACTAGACTCGATCCATATTTTAAAATTAATTCTACTGGCTTTCAAGTAATTACTAGACTGCGTTATAAATTGAAAGATGATTACTTAACAAAACTATGACTCGTAGTATTATTAAAATGTCAATTGCTACAAAAATATTGTAGTAATTATTATTTATTTTTAAAGAACAATAAATTGATGGAATATCCTAATATTTGGAAAATAGGACAATAATCAATAAATTATTTTTATTTTTAGAAAAATACACAAAAATGGTAGTATTTAACTAATTTAAATAAAATGATAAATTTTTCGTATTTTGTAAAGTTAGGAATAATTATCAATAAATTGCATTAAAGTTAAATAATGTGTAAAAAACTATGTTTTATCATTTTTAACTAGGAAGCCTGCATATATTAATTTTTAAATACGGAGGGTCAAAATTGAGTGTCAACAGTTGCCCCTCTTTGATCGGAGATGATGCAAGAGTCTTCGGGAAAATAAATTGACAACGTACTCAATTTTGTCCCGACATGATGGAATGGGGAATGGGGATGTTTAGAAAATTGTGAGCGAACTATGGTATTTGAGCTGCCTACATATCTCAGGTTGCATGAGGATCAAGTCGCATGTAGTATTGGAATCCAATTGAGTGCTACTTATGGATTGCAGCCTCATATAGTGGAAGACATATGTTCGAGGACAAAAAGGTTTGTGTGATCTCGACATTGCTTCCAAAATTGCCCCAATGTCGGACTGTGCTAAAAACTGGGACGTGGGCATTGGATGATGGATGGATTGATTTGAATGGATTATAAGGTGGCTATGGCCGGGCTCTATCTTGTGTTTTCCTACATATCTCGGATTTAATGAGAATCGGGCCGGTTGTAGTTCAAGAAGCGACGGGATGGTTTGATTTTTATTTTTGATTATGTGAATTGCCCTGGCATCAAGTTGTGATGAAACTGGGTGTTGTTCTAACTGTAGGGGTTCAAATTACCTACACACCCCATGTCGATGGGACGTAGGTTGAATGATACTTGGGGACGTGCAGGCGATCACTATTGGAACACTCGACGTCCGTCCTTAAAATTCGCCCCAGTTTGTTTGCTAGAAAATAATTCCATGTTGTGTCGCCTCTTTGATAAGGAGAGTTGACAAAGTGTGGACTATGCTTTTGTTTGACTTGGGAAGATGGATTGTAGTGGTTTTGAATGATGTATTTGGCGATGCGAGAATGATGCGATTTTTATTTTTGAATGAAATAGAGTCCTAGGTTGGGACTCTAATTCAAAAGGGATCCAGGCTAGATATCGGTCTGAAGAGATCGAAGCACTTTAGATTTTCAGGGAAATCGGGGCTGTGTACTGGTCCGAAGCGGTATCGGAGCACTTTGTATTTTGAAGGAAATTCGGGTTGTGTACTGGTCTGAAGCGATATTGGATCACTTTGGATTATTGAAGGAAATTCGGACTGTGTACCGGTCCGAAGGGATATTGGAGTACTTGAAAATGTAAAAAGGAAATGGGGGTTGTGTACTGGTCCGAAGCAATATCGGAGCACTTGAATGAGAAAACAGAATTCGGGTTGTGTACCGGTCCGAAGCGATATCAGAGTATTTTGTGTGTAAAACTGGCTAGTAGATACGATTCCGAGGTGATATCGGATCATTTAAGTATAAAATACTCGTATTTGAAGGTGGGCGCTTGTAAAATTTGAACTTGAAATGAAATGCCCATTGTTGAAGAGGACGCTTGAAAATTTAGACTTTGAAAGGAAATGCCCATTGTTCAGAAGGGCGTCTAAAAAAGCAAGAAGCTATTTTTTAGATGCAAAATTATAGAATTTTGAAATGATATGGCTGGATCTGACTTAGACTTCCTACGTATCCGAATAGAATCAGGCCAAAACGTAGTTCGATTGCAAAAGATGACTGAATTCGATGTGGATCTCCTACGTATTCCTACCAAAGGAAATCAAGTCGCGGAGTTATTCCAAATATATATAAATGATTTATTTTTATTTTCTATTACAAGGGTGGGACTGGACCCTAAGGGTTGCCTATATCCCCCGCGGGAAGTCAGGTAGGGCGTAGTTCTGTTACAACAAAATCTAACTTTACCGTCGACAAAACTTGACTCTTTTTGTTTTCTGTATTTTTACTGATTTATTGATCGATCATCATCATTCATTTTTTTTACTTGACTTCGGTTGGTACCAACAATTAGTTTTGTGCATAAGAATTTTTACTATATACTTTCCATCAAACCGAGATCAGCGTATGGGTAATTCCTATAGTTTCGAGTGGTACCTCAGGTATACCTAAGTATCAACAAGATTTGTCCGTCTTACTTCAATCAAAGGTTTTGAATTCTTCCTGTCCTTATGTTTCAAACGCCCTCGCCATAAAGAAAGTCCTAATTTGCACACATATTCGAAGTATTTTCGTATTTTGATTTTAGGGCATTTTGCGAATCACACTCACACTCAGAAGGATGTTCAATGCATGCAGTTGAGATACCATATGCTTGGCCTTTATGTGAGTATCCACTGATGTGAGAAAACTTGGAGTAGGATTATGTAGGGCTTGTTATTAGCTTGTACTGTATGCTTGGGGTCAGGTGGGATCTTCATTTGGGGTAAGAGTGATTAATCCTTCCTTGAACACTGCACTGTATCCGTGTCTTCGGCATTCAACCCATTTTTCGACACTTGATCTTGTTCGGCTCGATGTCTTTTTCTTTAGTCTGACTTCTTTTGAACTTGTCTTCTTGTTTGAGGTTCTTCTTCCTTTTCGAAGTTTTTTTCTCTTTTTTTCGGTTTTGACTTTTCTCCTACTTTGCAAGAGTTTTTCCCTTCTTTTTGTTGGAGTTCCTCCTCTTTGAGTTTGTGGAGTTAGGGGTGTTCAAAACCAAATCGAAACCGTAGCTTAATGGCTTATTGGTATCGGATTAACAGTTTAACGGATGGGGAACGGATTATAATTTTTTTATTAACGGCTTATCGGTTTGGAGGCGGATTATTCAATTTTCTTAACGGATAATTCGTTAACCCGTTAAGAATATATATATATATA
>AWOL01S0085499.1:188803-221237 GCA_000715115.1 Nicotiana otophora
ATATATATATATATATATATATCCCGCCTTGTCACGCTGTATATGCAAATATCAATAATAACAATAGACAGACAACTCACGTGCGAACACCCAGACAATCCACTTAACAATATCACATGTGCCAAAAACATAACAACACAATATAACGACTCGCACAACATGTGCCCATATGCCACAATATTTTCTTAAAACAATTCCAATACCACAACCACACATAGCCCTCGGCTCAACAACACTGAGTTCAACAACAACAATAACACGAGAGTATGGCAAGTAAATGACAAGTAATAATGGTTTCAAATAAAAATAACTTAACAATGAGTGAGATAATATGTAACAATAATATCAAATAAGAGTAACTCAACAAAAGGAGAGATAACATGTAACAATGATTCGAAATAAGAATAATTTGACAATAAGAGAGATAACATGTAATAATGATTCCAAATAAATACAACTCAACGATAAGAGAGATAGCATGTAACAATGACTTCAAATAAGGATAAGTCAATAATAGAAAAGATAACAATAACTTCAATTAAGGATAATCAATTGAGGAAGAGATAACATGGCAATAAAAGAGGTAACAACTTCAATTAAGGCATATAAGGGTATATTTGGCAATAAGGATAAAACATAAACCAATCAATTTCAAATAAGACACGTAAGGGTAAATTTAGTGATGGAGGATTTAACATGACAAGACAACTTCATTTTAATGTACAGAAGAACCTAAGAGTTTTACCCGGTCAAATTTCTACATATAAGCCGTGTACATACTCGTCACCTCGTATACGCGTCTTTCACGTAGTTCAAATAGTATAGACAAACCAATACCTATGGGGTAGTTACTCCACACAATGATAGGCAAGATATTTACCTCAAAAGCCCTCGATCAATACTCTAATATGTCTTTTCCTTTGAAATTCACCTCCGCTCAGCTCAAAACTAACAAAAATTGACTTAATAACATCAAATAATGCAAGAGAAATTAATTCCAATAAATAAAGCTATGACCTTCACACAATTCCTCAAAAGTCAACCCCGAGCTTGTCTGGTCAAAACTCGGGTCCAAGGGTAGATTCCGACTACCCATAATCCCATGAGTCTATACATGTGTTTTGTTTTACAATTTGAGTCCAAATCGACTCTTACAACTCAAATTCTCATTTTTAAAAATATAGACAAAGTTTCCCAAAATTTCACATTGATTCTCAAGATTTTGATGTTAACACTCACATATAATCATGCAAAATAGTTGGAAATTGAACAAAATAGCTTACCAAATGATTTTAGATGAAAATCCCTCTTTACAATTGCCTCCTACTGAGTCTAGAGTTCAAAGATGTGAAAATGAGACTAAAAATCTCGTCCCTCAGCATTTTGTCCAGGCGCATGTGTCACAATTGTGACCTGAGATACGCAAATGTGAATCCCGCAACTGCGATGAAATTATCGCAAAATCAAAACACCTCCCATCCCTGCTGCCATCGCAAATGCGATGAATAGTTCGCAATTGCCAACATGGACACTTCGCAAATGCGATCGTCAAGATCGCAAATGTGAACCAGCTCACCCAGGCCACCCCATCGCATATGCAAACACTGGGTTCGCAAATGCAAACCTAGTAGACTACAGCCCAATATCGCAAATACGATCC
Source organism: Nicotiana otophora (assembly GCA_000715115.1). Taxonomy (NCBI): domain Eukaryota; kingdom Viridiplantae; phylum Streptophyta; class Magnoliopsida; order Solanales; family Solanaceae; genus Nicotiana; species Nicotiana otophora. The sequence goes on from AWOL01S0085499.1 coordinate 190,464, forward strand.
ATATCTTTCAATTGTGAGACCTGAGGCATCTGTGCCAAAAACCAGCAATGCTATAATCATTCCAAACACTCTCATACGCGTCCGAAACTCGCCCGAGCCCTCGGCGCTCCAAACCAAACATCAACACAAGTCTAAAAACATAACATGAGATCGCTCGTGCAATCAAATCATTAAAATAACATCCAAAACCACAAAAATGGACCTCCGAAACACATGAAATTAACATGAAACTCAAGAACTTCTAAAAACACAACCGCGTCCGATTCCTATCAAATCAACTCGGAATGACGCCAAACTTTGCGAACCAGTTCCAAATGACAAAACGGACCTATTCCAAGTCCCGAAAAAGAAATCCAAACACGATAGCTATGAAGTCAACCTACGGTCAAACTTATCAAAATTCTAAGCCTTTAAATTGCCAACTTTTGGCAAAACAACACAAATCAACCTACGGACCTCTGAATTCGATTTTAGGCATACGCCCAAGTACAAAATCAGAATACGAACATATCAGAGCTATCAAAACAACGCTACGGGGTCATTTTTATAAAAGTCAAATATCGGTCAATATTTTTAACTTAAGCTTCTAAAGTGAGAATCACTCATCCAAATTCATTCCGAAACATCTGAAAATCAAATACGACCATGCACGCAAGCCCTAATTCACAATATGAATCCATTCAAGCCCTCGAAGCATTGAACGGAACCTTAAAGCTCAAAGTGACCGGTCGGGTCTTTACATTCTCCTCCTCTTAAACAAACGTTCATCCTCGAACGTGCCAAGAGTCTTTTCCAAGACATCAAATCACTGTATAAACTCACCATGAACATATACATGGGTGATCTCATGTCACCCTAAATCACATAAAACTGACAACATCATCCCAATCGAAGATTATTCCTTCTACTCATGCCGATAAGCCTTTGAATCAAATTTCTATATCTACCAAGTGCCTTATTATCACACAAACACCGTAAAATCCTCAACTAGCTACAACAGCTCATGCATACACCCACAAGGTACAACCACACGACAACACATCATCCATATGCCCATAGCAACAACTCTAACCACAATAGATATCCATTACCAAGCCTGATACTGACAAATAGCCTCATATCAATTGAACCTTGTTCCAAACCTTCACAACACTAAAAATAATGCAAGAAACACGCAAAACTCATAACTACTCATCCGGTCAACAAGCCACATCAAAATGCCACCTAGGCACATACATCGCAATCCAAACCCAATAAGCATAACTCGAATATGACTGAATATGAAAAGAGGATCACATGAGAGAACTGTCAACAAGCCAAATAGGCACAACTCCCCACCGATACCATACTGCAAATCTAATCCACAAGGAAGAAGCAAGACATACACAACAACCACAATAAATCTTACCTTAATATGACCTCACCGCGGCACAAAGTCCAGCACAACCACACCTATTCACAAAGAATACCAGGTCTCCATCCTCCACTCGGAATCACAAGTAAGGTCAACTTCTCATAAACTAAACCCTTTTACTAACTCAATCTTGTAGAACCAAAACCACAACACATAAAAACATCCCATACATGTAGAGCACCCAACCATAAGTCAGGCCAAACCATCCAGAGATCACATTAAATCCTACCGTATTTAACTAACAGAAAGTCCCCCAAGCCTCATAAACCTCAATAGCAACCAAACCAGAACAATAAACACGGGCTATCACAATAAAATACTCAACTGGCGTGAACCTATGAACAGAGTATAAGAATCACAAAACACACCCATATCTCAAGCAAGGTAGGATGGATCTTACCAATAAATGGGACTGGATCGAAGTAACACAAATGAATCTTTTTACTCAACTAAAACCATACATGTAAGGACATTATCTGGTGCATCGGCCTCTGCCCAACCAGGAAGAGTACAACAGTGGGACCGGCCTCCCCCTCTAGGGTGACCTCTACTCGCCTGACCTCCACCCCTAGAGTAAGCGCTTGATCCTAAAAACTGGTATCAAAACCAAGGTCATGTATTCCATTCCCATGAACAATATGATACGTGTGCCAGGTGTTGGGGAATGGGAATAATTATTGGATAACGCCAATATCCTGCCTATGAAAAGTCCAAGTGATGGGACGGGAATGGCCCATGTCATAGTCAAAATTGAACATGGCGCTTACTTGATAGACTTGGTTAGGAAATAAAGTTGTGTCCCTTACTATCAACAAGTATAAGAGTTGTTTTTTACTTCCAGTATATTCTTTTTTTTGTTAATTTAAATTTCTCTAAATAACTTGTATCCATGTAATTTGTCACGGCCCAAATCTCAACCAACGGGATCATGATGGCACGTAATACTGCTTGTTAGGTAAGACAACACTTAACAAAAAATAAGGAAAAGAGACTAACATTTAACAACATAATAACATTGAATAAGAGTAAAACTCAAATAAAATACAAAATAAGTCTAAAGTCAAACGTTGTCTACATAACTTCCCAAGATTAAGAGTCATAGAGCACATGAGCTACAATGTCTGTAAGAAATATAATAATGTCTGGTACGATAAACAGTAGAGAAGAAATGGAAAGATGACTCTAGGGCCTCCGGAGGAGTTTGCAGATCTACCTCAAGTTGCTTATCTGGTATCCGCTAAGCACCTCTCGGGACTCCGCTGGTACCAATATCTGAAACTACAAAAGAAGTACAGAAGTGTAGTATGAGTACAACAAACCCAATATGCTCAGTAAGCATCGAGCCTAACCTTGATGAGGTAGTGACGAGGCTATGACGAGACACTTACCATATAACCGATATAGTTTATAAGCAACAAGAATAGTAATATAGATAAAATTAATAATAACAGGAATACAGAAAAGAAAATAATAAAGGGAGAAAAAACCAGAAATATTACTCCACATTCCTCAAATGACACAACCAAATCCCTATTCAGCAACTCAAAACAACAGGAAGAACTATATTCGTGAATAACAAAATTACAACTAACAATGAGGAATAAATCACAAACAACACTAAAACTTATATCATATATACTGTGGCGTGCAACCCGATCTAATACACAAAGCATCGTTGCGGCGGCAACCCGATCCCGTGGCCATACTATTGTTGTGGCGAGCAATACGATCTTTATCATAACATTATCGAGGCAACAATCCCATACAGCATATCAATTCGTACAGTATTATCCAACAACTCATCCAGACATAGCGAGGTCTATAATAAAATATCGAAAAGAATAGGAACCTATTTCATATAAAAGATGTATAGTAAAAATGGAATAGTAGGCAATCCAATGTCCGAAAGCTAGTCTCACCCATATATCCCCACAAAGGCTCAAACAAGTCAATAACACACGAACGATCAAGTAGCCACACAATATAATACCACATAGAATAACAGCATGAAATGAGTTAAGATATGTGACAAATAAGGCATGTAATAAGTAAAGACATATAGTAGGTAAAAGTGTATAGCAAGTAAAAGCATGTAGCAAGGAAAAGCATGTAGCAGGTAAAGGCATAAATCAAGTAAAGGCAATTAACAAATAAAAGCATGAAACACGTAAAGGCATGAATAAACTAGCCCCAACCTGCTTGCTTTAACCAACAATAACGCATATGCACTTATCACCTTACATATATGTGCCCCCAACGCATAGAACACGTAGCAAATAGACCAGTCACACCTATTTCACTCAAATCAAGGTTAATCACGATACTTACATCAATCCGGTAAAAAGTCAATAATCCAACATAGTTTTCCCTTTAGAACAAGCTTCCAAACTACTCGAATCTAGTTCAATAATTCCCAAATAAGTCAAAACAAGATTTAAAAACTATCATAGTATCAAAAAGGTTCAATCTTTATCAAATTAAAAAAGGTCAACATGGGCCTACATGGTCGAATCTGAAATTAAGACAAATTCTCATCTACTTATTCTCTCCTGAGTCCAAATATGTGATTTGTATCAATATTGGACCTCAAGTCGAGGTTTAAATCCCCAAAATTAGCCCTCAAAATTTTTTTCCCTAAAACCCCAATTTCTACGCTTTAAAATATTTGATTTAGGGATAAACATCTATGGGAAGTCATGAGAATAAATCAAAACTAGGTAAAAATTACTAACCTTATAAGTTGGGATGAAAATTCTCTTAAAATTCTCCTCAATCCATGATCTAGGTCTCAAAAATGGTAAAGAGTGTCTTAATACCGATTTTTAGCGCTTTATATATATATGGGTGTTAGGTGTTCTTCATGTTCACAAAGCACCTGTCACATTCATGAAAGTCAATAGCCAACTATCTATCGCGTTCACGAAGGCTTCTTCACGTTTGCAAAGGCTATCGCCCCCCAAGTCTTGCGTTTGGGATCTTGTGGTCGTGTTCACGATGAAGAAAAGCCTTACCATCCCCAAGCGCCCAAGCCTATGCATTTGCATTTGGACAACCATGTTTGCAAAGGCCAGCTCCACCCCAGGCCATCGCGTTCGCAAGCTTCCCTTCACGTTCGTGCAGAGTAAAACACTCATGCCGCAATTAACTGTAATGATCCGGCCGGTTATTTTGCGTATCTTAGACCGTTTCTCCTATTTGATGCTTTACATATGTGTATTTATCATTATGTGACTTGCGAGGGCGATTGGTTTTGTTTCAGGGAAGATTTGGATTGAATTGGGACACTTAGTCCCAAGGTTGGAAGCTTAAATTGTGAGGGTTAACCGAAGTTTGACTTTTGTGTAGACGACCCCATAATGGTATTTTGATGGTTTTAATAGATTCATATGGTGATTTTGGACTTAGGCGTATGTCCGAATTTGGATTTGGAGGTTCCTAGGTTGATGTGGTTCTATTTGGCGAAAGTTGAAAACTTGAAGGTTTGAAAGGTTTATAGGTTTGACCGAGAGTTGACTTTGATGATATCGGGTTCAGATTGTGGTTCCGGGAGTTGGAATTGGTCCATTGAGTCATTTGGGACTTGTATGAAAACTTTGAGGTCATTTTGAGTTGATTAGATGTGGTTCGGCATGGGTTTTGGAAAGTTGGAAGTTGATTAGTTCCTTAGTATTGAATTGAGGTGTGATTCACGGTTTCGATGTTATTTTATGTGATTGGAGGCCTCGAATAGATCCGTGTTATTTTTTTGGGATTGGTTGGTATGATTGGAAGGGGTCTCGGGGGCCTCGGGTGTGTTTCAGATGGGTTTTGAACCATTTTCCTTTGTTTTGGAACTGCTGGTTTTCTGATGTTCTGGTGTGCTTCGCAATCGCGGACAGTGTTTTAGTGGCAGGTGATGGTTGTTCTTCGCGTTCGCAGAGCATGGGGGAAGTGGCCTTCGCGTTCGCAACCTGGGCGTCGCTTTCACGTAGAGAAAAGCCAGATAGGGGATAGCATATGTTTGGTCATCGCATTTGCGTGCATGCTACCGCATTCGCATAAGCAGGTTAAGCATATCAAGGAGAAGGGGCAGCAGCTGGTCAAGGACATGGCCTTCGTGATCGCTAAGTAGGTCCCCCGATCGCGAAGGGTATCGCCGGGCAGTCACTTAAGTACTCTATTTTGTGGGTTTTAGTCATTGAATCACATTTTGAGATTGGGATCTTGGATTTGGGCGATTTTTAGGGGCTTTTCATGATTTGGATTGGGGTAAGTTTTTTTACTAGGATTTGGTTATTATCCATGATTCCATCTTTGATTTTAGCATTTAAATGATGAATCTAAGCGAAAAAATTGGGGATTTTGGTAAAAACTTATCTAAAGTGTAAATTCGAGATTTGAACCCCGATTTGGAGTCGGAATTGGATGAAACTTATATGGTTAGACTCGTATTGGAATGGGTGTTCAGAATTTGCGAGTTTTTTCAGGTTCTAGGATACGGACACGAGGTTGACTATGCATATTTGTATCAAGATCATAGCTTTATTGTTTGGATAGTTTTCTATGGCTTCTATTGATATTATTATGTTATTTTAGCTAGATTCGAGCCGTTCGGAGGTTGATTCACACAGGAAAGGATTCTTAGAGTATTGATTTAGCTTGCTTGAGTTAAGTATCTTACCTAAACTTGGTTGAGGCACTAGTTGCCTGAGTTATTAATGATAACTACGTATTATGAGTAGCGCACATGTGAGGGGGTTGAGCCCATGTGCGTGCACCAGGGTATAATTCATACTCGGGATAGTGATTAGGCTATTTTATGCTTTTTATTGATTGCTATGCTTCATGTTTTCTTATGTTGTACTCCCTTTGTGAGATAATTGAATCACATTATAGACTATTTGTTGATTGATCTCTTGCTCAAACATGTTAATGGCTATTCTTGTGGTGTAATCGCCTGATTTAAACTATGGTAGTACACTTCGCACATGCCTACACCTTAGCATGTCACTTATATCAGTCCATGAGTATGTAATTCGATATCCATTATTCATGTACATGTATCCTTGTATATGTTTTTCTGTGTGATATGAACTAGGTTAATAACATGTGAGTGATCCGTGCGGATCTGAGTTATGTTAGCACATGAGTTGTCCATGCGGTGATTAAATATATGGAATGTGAGTTGTCCGCGCAGCGTGTGGATAAGGATCCTTCCCCCTAGGACCACCCTCTCATGTTTCTCTCTTGATGGTGTATACGCGGTTTGAGAAAAACTTGCCAGTGTGTGTTTTGGTTATTGCATTTCTTCTCTACTTCCAATCTCTTTGGATGTATACAAGTTTTATTCGCATATCTTCTCTATATGCTAGATTAGGGCTGTATACATGCCTTATTTTTCGTATCTTCTCTGTATGCTGGATTGTTAACTGATGCAGAGCATGTAATGTTATCTTTGTTCACGAGGTGGCTTTATCTGTGATTTATGACTTGATAATATTATTGTTGTGTACTTGTGAGATTTAAGAACTAAACAGGTTAGTAGCGAGTATGATTGATAATTCTTGCCTTTATTACCTCGCCGAGGTTAGTTATGATACTTGATGAGTACATGGGGTCGATTGTACTCATTCTATATTGTGCACTTTATTGTACAAATCCAGGTGTTTACTAAGCCGTTAGTAGTTGTGGTTTGTTGTTGTGACTCTCTTCGAGAGACGAGATAGAGCTACATCTCGACTGCAGTCTATGGCATCTCTTTTCATTTATGTATTGTTGCTTTCATTCAGATAGTCTTTTCCTTCTGTATTCCAGACTTGTACGTCTATGTTATAGCTCATGACTCTGTATTACCAGTTCTGGGGGTAGTTTTATGTATCGACACAATTATTTATGTTATTGGCTTTAGACTTGTACTATTTCCGTTATTTTTGTTATCTTATTTTGTTTCTATTATGTTCAGCTTGCTTAGCAAGTGAAGGCGTCATCACGACCGATCGATGGTTTTGGGTCGTGACATTAACCCTTCACGAACGCGAAACAAGCTCCACGTTTGTGATGCACACTACACCAGCATCACATCAGCTGCTGCATATTGTGCAAGAATGGCTGGAAATCACCATAAAACTCAGCCAAGCTCCCCAGAGCCCACTCCAAACATACACACAAGTATATAAACCTCATATGAACTTGCTAGTAATCTCAAAATATCAAATTAACATAAAAAACCAAGAATCATAGATAAAAACTCAAAGATTTCAAAGTTCTTAAGTTCATATTTTTAACTTTTCACAATAACCACCGAAACGGCCTCGGTTCACCCAAGACCCCAACCAAACATGAGCACAAATCCAAAATTATCATACGAACCTACAGTAATCGTCAAGACACTAATCTGAGGTCATTTACCAACAATATTGACCGTGGTCAACTTTAACCATTTTAAAGTTCAAAAATCAAGTTTTCTTTGAAAACTCATATCTAGACTCCCCCGATAAGGAAACTAATTGTGCACGCAAGTCATAAATCATCAAATAAAGCTATTTAAGGTCTCAAATCACGAAATGGGAAGCTAGAACTCAAAAGGAGATATCGAGTCATTACATTCTCCACCTCTAAAAGAAATATTTGTCCTCGAACGAACAGAGAAATGTACCTGTACCAGTAAAAAGATACGGATATCTACTCCTTATATTGTCTCAGACTCCCAAGTAGCCTCCTAAGTCGGCTGACCTTTCCAAATCACTTTTGCAAAAGAAATATCCTTAGATCTCAACTTTGAATCTGTGGATCTAGAATAACTACCGGCTCTTCTTCATAGGTCAGATCCTCATCAAGATGCGTTGTGTTGAATCCCAAAACATGCAACTTATCTTCATGATACCTTCGAAACATAGAAACATAAAATACCGAATATACCCCAGCAAGGTTGGGAGGCGATGAAAGACTATAAGCAATCTCCCCAACTCTCTCTCACACCTGAAATGGGCCAATAAACCTCGGACTCAACTTGCCCTTCTTCCCAAATCTCATCACGCCCTTCATAGGCGAAACTTTCAAAAGCACCTTCTTGTCCTCCATATAAGCTACATCAAGGACCTTCTTATTCGCGTAACTCTTCTGCTTACTTTGCGCTATCCGAAGGCGATCGTATATCAACTTCACCTTGTCCAAAGTAGCACTAACCAAATTTGTACCCCACATCCTAGCCTCACCAGGATCAGACCAACCAAATAGGAGAACGACACTACCTACCATATAAATCTCCATAAGACACCATCTGAATGTTGGAGTGGTAGTTATTGTTGTAGGAAAACTCCGCCAATTGTATAAAATGGTCCCAATGACCTCAAAAATCAATAACGCATGCCCTCAAAATATCCTCAAGGATCTGGAGAGTCCACTTGGACTGGCCATCCGCCTGCGGGTGAAATACAGTGATGAGCTTCACCCGCGTGCCCAACTCACGCTGAACAGCTCTCTAAAAGTTTGAAGTGAACTACGTATCACAGTCTGAAATGATAGAAATAGGCACATCGTGCAGACGAACAATCTCCCTGATGTATATCTGAGCCAACCACTCTAATGTTTAAGCAGTCATCACCAGAATGAAATGCACGGGCATGGTCAATCTATCCGCAATGACCCAAACAACATCGAACTTCCTCAAAGTTGATGGTAATCCTACCATAAAGTCCATAGTAATGCGCTCCCACTTTCACCATGGTATCACTAACCTCTGGGTCAAACCACCTGGTTTCTGATGTTCATACTTCACATGTTGGCAATTCAAGCACCGGGAAACATGCCCAATAATGTCACTTTTTATTTTTTGCCACCAATAATGCTATTTCAAGTCACGATACATCTTCATGACACCTGGATGAATAAAATATCATGAGATATGAGCCTCCTCAAGAATCAACTCTCTCAGACCATCAACATTCAGAACACAAATCCAACCCTGAAGGCTCATAACACCATCATCTCCAATCACAACCTTCTTAAAACCACACTTCTGCTTCTTCAACACCTATAAGTGAGGATCATCAAAATGGCGAGCCTTGATGTGCTCCAACAAAGACGACTGCACAACAACACAAGCGAGAGCCCTACTAGGCTCGAAAATATCTAACCTTACAAATTTGCTAGCCAAGGCCTGAACATCCATATCCAATGGTCTCTCCACAGTTGGTATAAATGCCAAAATACCCTAACTCTATGCCTTCCTACTCAAGGCGTCAGCTACCATAGTAGCCTTCCTGGATGATACAATATAATGATATCATAGTCTTTCGACAACTTCAACTATCTCTACTACCTCAAATTCAAATCCTTCTGCTTGAACAAATGTTGGAGACTCCGGTGATCAGTGTAGACCTCACATGACATGCCATACAAGTAGTGCCTCCAAATCTTGAGCGTGTCACAATAGGTGTCAACTCCAAATCATGCACAAGATAGTTTTTCTCATGTGTCTTCCATTGTCTAGATGTGTAGGCAATCACCCAACCATCCTGCATCAAAATTGTACCAAGTCCAATGCGTGAAGCATCACAATCAACGGTATATGGACCTATACCTATGGGCAACACCAACACTGCAGTTATAGTCAAAGCAACCTTGAGTTCCTAATAGCTCTCCTCACACTCATCGAACCATCTGAAAGGAGAACCATTATGGGTCAACTTGGTCAATGGAGCTGCAATAGATGAAAATCCCACAACAAAGCAACGATAGTATCCCACCAAACCCAAGAAACTCTAAATCTCTGTAGCTGAAGTAGGTTTAGGCTAATTCTGAACCACCTTAATCTTCTCAGGATCAACCTTGACACCATCACTAGACACAATATGGCCCAAGAATGAAACTGAGTCCAATCAGAACTCACACTTTGAAAGCTTGGCATAAATCTGACTATCCTTCAAATCCTGAAGTACAACCCGCAAGTGCTTCTCATGCTCATCTCTACTATGAGAAAAAACCAGAATATCATCAATGAACACGATCATAAAGGAATTCAAATAAGACTTGAACACTTGATTCAATAAATCCATAAAAGTTGTTGGAGCATTAATCAAACCAAATGACATCACCAAGAAATCGAAATGACCATAGCGAGTCCTAAAAGCTATCTTAGGGACATCTGAAGCCCTAATCTTCACCTGATGATAGCCCGATCTCAAATCAATCTTGAAAATACCTTGGCACCCTGAAGCTGATCAAATAAATCATCAATACGAGGCAATGGATACTTGTTCTTGATGGTGACCTTGTTCAACTACCAATAATTAATACACATTCTCATAGAGCCATCCTTCTTCTTCACAAACAACTCTGGCGCACCCCAAGGAGAAATACTTGGTCTAATGAATCCTTTATCAAGCAAACTTGCAACTGCTCCTTCAATTCCTTCAACCCAACTGGATCCATACGGTACGGTGGAATAGAAATGGTATAAGTGCCCGGAACTAAGTCAATGTAAAAGTCAATATCCCTATCAGATGGCATGCTAGGTAAATCCACTAGAAACACCTCTAGAAACTCTCTCATAACCAGCATTGAATCCATAGAAGGAACCTTTACACTAGAATCTCGAATAACAACAAACCTAATGTAATCCCACAAGTGGGGTCTGGGAAGGGTGGTGTGTACGCAGACCGTACCCATACCTTGTGAAGATAGAGAGGTTATTTTCGACAGACCCTCGGCTTATACTAGAATCTTGAATGTAAGCTAAATATTCTAAACACCCCTTCTCAACCATACACTGAGCCTTCAAGAACGAAACTCCATTACTAGTAGAATGAACTAGGGTCCCTATCCATACCAATTTAGGCTACTTTGGCATAGATAAGGTCACAATATTGGCGTGGAAATCAAAGGCAGCGTGATACGAAGACAACCAATATATATGGAGAATGACCTCAAAATCCACCATATCCAACAATAAGAGATCGACTATAGTATCAAAACCATTAATAGTAACAACACAAGAGCGATACAATCAATCAACTACAATAGAATCTCTAACCGGTATAGACACAAAAAATAAGAATATCAAGAGAATCACGAGGCATACTCAAGTGTGATGCAAAATATAAAGGCACATAAGAATACGTAGAACCCGGATCAAACAACATTGAAGCATCTTTATGACAGAGTGAGATATTACCTGTAATAACTACATCAAATGACTTCACCTCAGTCCTACCTGGGAATGAATAACAATAAGGCTAAGCCCCACCAACCTATCCTCCATCTCTAGGACGACCTCTCACTGACTGGCCTCCACCCCTAGCTGGCTAGCCTCCACATCTGGCTGGTTGACCCCCACATCTAGCTTTCTGAGCAGGTGATGTAGGAACTGGCGATGGGTTAATGGCTTGGTTACGATGTTGTAATCCACCCTCAATCTCAGGAAATGCCTTCAGTATGCCCTATACTCCCACACTCGAAGAAACCCTTCACTGGACGTAGCTATTAGGTTTGAGGTTGTCCCTGACGACCCGAATCACCATTGTAGAAGCTCTAATCTCAGAGGTGCACTAATGTGAGCTGAAGTGCGTCTCCTCACCATTTGTAAGAGAATAAGAGAGTAAAGATTCAAACTTTAGGATAGAATAAAGGCGCACGATAGAGAAAGAGAAAAAAGTGAAGTTTCCTGAAAGCTTTATAGCCTCTCGAAGATATGTACAAACGTCTTTGTGCCGATCCTCAAGACTCTACCAAGCTTACTCATGAGTCGTGAGACTTAGGAAACCTAGTACTCTGATACTAACTTGTCACGACCAAAAATTGAAACCAGCGGGGTCGTGATGGAGCCTAATACAGCTTGCTAGTCAAGCCAACACTTAACGATAAATAAGGAAAAGAGACTAGCATTTAACAACATAATAACATTGAATAAGAGTAAAACTCTAATAAAATACAAAATAAGTCTAAAGCTAAAACACCGTCTAAACAACCTCCCAAGATTTGGAGTCACAGAGTATATGAGCTACTAGAAAGGCTAAATACAACATTTGCAAAAAATAAAATACTATCTGGTACAATAAATAGTAGAGAAGAAATGGAAAGATGACTTTACGGACTGCGGACGAGTGTGCGGCAGTCACCTATCTGGTATCAGCTAAGCACCTTTGGGGACTCCGCTAGTACTAATATTAGAATCTACACAAGAAGTGCAAAAGTATAGTATGAGTACAACTGACATAATATACTCGGTTAGTATCGAGCCTAACCTCGAAGGTAGTGACTAGGCAATGAAGAGACCCTTACCATATAACTTGTACAGTTTAAAAGCAACAGGAATAACAATATAGATAACATAATAATAACATGAATAAAAGCAGAAAAATAATAAATGGAGCCAAAACCAAAAATATTACTCCAAGTTCATCAAATGACACAACCAAACCCCTATTCCGCAGCTCAAAATAGAAGGGAAGAACCATATACGTGAACAACATAATTACAACTTACAATGAGGACTAAATCACAAACAACAACAAAACATGTATTATATATGTTATGCCGCACAATCCAATCCAATACACAAAACATCGTTGCAAAACATCGTTGCAGCGGCAACCCAATCCCATGGTCATGCTATTGTTGCGGCGAGCAACTCGATCCTTATCATAACATTATCGCGGTGGCAACCTGATCCTGCATATCGATTTATACATAATCATCTAACAATCTATCCTGACTTAGCGAGGTATATAATACAATATCGAAAATAATAGGAACTTATTTCATTAAGGAAAAGATGTACACTAATAAGGAATAGTAGGCAATTTGATGTCCGTAACTAGTCTCACTCATATATCCCGACAAAGACTCAAACAAGGTCAATAACACGCGAACGGTCAAGTAGTCACAAAATCTAATACTGCGTAGAAGAACAAAGCATGAAACAAGTTAAGACATGTGAAAAGTAAGGCATGTAACAAGTAAAGTCATGTAGAAGGTAAAAGCATGTAGCAAGTAAAAGCATGTAGCAGGTAAAAGCATGTAGAAAGTAAAAAATATTTAACGAGTAAAAACATGAAATAAGTAGAGGCATTTAACAAATAAAAGCATGAAATAAGTAAAGGCATAAAAAATTTAGCTCCCACCTGTATGCTTTAAACCACGACAATGCACATGCACTCGTCACCTTGCGATAGGTGGCCCCAAACACATAGAACACATTGAAAATAGATCATTCACATCTAATTTTCTCAAATCAAGGTTAACCACAATATGTACCTCTTTTCGGTATAAAGTAAATAATCTAACACAGCTTTTCCTTTATAACAAGCCTCCAAACCACTCGAATCTAGTCAAATAATGCCGAAATAAGTCAAAATAAGATTTAGAAAATATCCTGGTATAAAAAAGATTTAAATTTTATCACATTTGGACAAGTCAACCCGGACCCACATGGTCGAAATCCGAAATTAACACCAATTCTCATTTATCCATTCTCCCCCGAGTCTAACTATGCGATTTATATCAAGATTGTACTTCAAATTGAGGTTCAAATCCCCAAAATTAACCCTCAAATTTTTTTTCCCAAAATCCCAATTTCTGCACTTTAAAATACTAGATTTAGGAATAAAAATCTATGAGAATTTATGAAAATAAATCAAAACTAGGTAACAGTTACTAACTTTAAATGTTGGGATAAAAATCCTCTTAAAATCTCCTCAATCTGTTATCAAGGTCTCAAATATGGTGAAAAGTGGCATAAAATCCCGATTTTATCCCTTTATATACATGGACGTCGAGTGTTCTTTACGTTCGCAAATTGCCTGTCGCGTTCGCGAAAATCAATTGCCAACTGGCCATCGCGTTCATGAAGGCTTCTTCGCGTTCGTGAAGGTTGTTGCCCTCCAAGCCTCCGCATTTGCTATCCAGAATGCGATGAAGAAAATCCCTACCATCCCCCAAGCCTACACGTTCGCGTTTGGTCAACCGTATTCGCGAACGCCAGCTCTACCCTAGGCCATCTTGTTCGCGAGCTTCCCTTTGCGTTCCCGTAGAGTAAAACACCCCTGCCCCAATTAACCATTCACGAACGCGAGACAAGCTCAGCGTTTGCGATGCACACTACATCAGCTGCTGCATATTATTCAAGAAAGGTTGAAAACCACCGTGAAACTCACCCGAACCCCCCGAAGCCTACTCCAAACATCCACACAAGTATATAAACCTCGTACGAACTCGCTCGTAAGCTCAAAATATCAAATTAACATCAAGAACCAAAATCACACATCAAAACTCAAAGATTTTTAAGTTCTTAAGTTCCAATTTTTTACTTTTCACAATAAGTACCAAAACAGTCTCGAGTCACCCGGCACCCCAATCAAACATGCATACAAATCCAAAATCATCATACGAACCTTCTGAAATTACCAGAACATCGATCCGAGGTCGTTTACCAATAATGTTGACTATAATCAACTCTAACCATTTTAAAGTTCAAAAATCAAGTTTTCTTTGAAAAATCATATCTAGATTCCCCGGATAACGAAATGAATCACGCCCACAAGTCATAAATCGTCAAATAAAGTTATGTAAGGTCTCAAATCACAAAATGAGAAGCTAGAACTCAAAACGACCTATCGAGTCGTTACAAAATTTTAGATTTATCTCATCATTTTTAAAGCGCTCAACCATCAAGATTTCCACAGCTATGCATTGGTGCGATCAAGAGATAGAACTAAAATTTATTTTTATTTTTCTTTAGCTTAGTTGGTTTTTTCAGAAAGCTGTATATCTTTCTATCTCCCTAAAATATTTTTAGAAGTCTCCTCAAGCACTTCAGTTATCCTGCATATGCTTTTGAGTCCCTACTTAAATGTCACTTGCTCGTGATTAAATTCACTTCTCGTGGTTAGACATAAAATTCAAAAAATCAGGCTGAATTAATTTAACATTTCGGTTTTAGTTCTTTGGTTACTTCGATATTGATTCTGTTTGAATTTTTAAAAGTTCGATATTTCGGTACGTTTCTTGATTTTGAAGTTGTGGTATTTTGATAAACCGAAATACTGAACTTTTTAGTAGATAACCTAATAATCTTGTAAGCTTAAGCCAAAATATGTCGTCCCAACATATACTATATTGGTTTTCCTTACCACTCGTGACCTAGAATATATGTATTGTTCTGGTTGTTTAAGGTTTTCGTTCAATGATACCAGTTTTTCATATTAATTGATGGTCAATGTTTCCACAAACCTTAGCCACTCTATTAGGTGCCATCTGCTTACCGATAGATGCATCTATCACACTTCCAGATTATTTTTTTACATCTTGTATGCTCTCGTGCAAAAAGTTGAACATTGTTTTCTTCACTTGTAATATTATAAAGAACTTGTTTAATTTTTTTAACTCGTTTGTACTATGAAAACTAAAAATAACAACTGATATACTGAAATGCCAATGGAGGAAAAGATTACAATGCCGTATAATTGGGAATATTGAACCATACCAAACTAATTTGGTAGGATATTTGATATACAAAATTGATAAGTTGAATATCAAAGTACCACACTGAAATTCTTAAATACCAAACTGAGGTACCGATCGTCCATCCCAACTTCTCAAAGAGGGAGAAAATGGGTATAATTCAAAGATAAAGACGAGACATACTTCACTCGGTAAAGCATGATATGAAAGGTGTGTTTGGGATGGGGGAAATGTTTTTCGTCGAAAAATGTTTTCTAGAAAAAAACAATTCATAAATATTTGATAAGTAAGTAGAAAATATTATTCTAAGAGATAGTAGAGATGGGTCAGGGTTCGTGGTTCATAGTGGGGGTGGGTTAGGATTTGATGTGGGAGTGGCGTGTTAGGGGTGTGGGGAGAACATAATTAGCGTGATTGCCATCTATTGAACTTGTTTCCTTAATCTCTTTAGGGAAGCCATTTTCTTGATTTTTAAAGAACTTATCTTCCTAGAAAAAAAATATTTCTCAATACATGAAAATATATATATATATAATATCTTACTCACCGATTTCTATAGAATTTCGTGTGTTTTTTATATTAATTAAATATATATAAAAGAACACTATATTTTCAACTGTGCCAGAATCATTATCAAGACTACTAAGACCGCCATATAGCACCCGCTCCTCAACGGGGACTCCACCACAACTTTGGGTACCATTAAGCCGAGTACTTATAAATAGGAAGTCCTTCCATTACCTCTAATTCTACTATTCTTAACCCACATTGTTCCCTCGTCCCCAATTACTATTTTCCGTTGACTACCTACAAAATTTTTGGTCTAACATAAGGGGAAAAGTAAACGTTGAAGCAGTTGAAACCTAGTAAACATTACATGCAAGTCGAGAAAACGAAAATCTGTTCAGTTATATCTCATATCAAAAGTACCCAACCAAAAGCTACTGGAGTATAAATAGTTACCACTAGAAAAGAAAATAGTTCCTCGAGAGCGGAACAGTAGTAGCTGGCGTGCATGTCAGGACTGTTCCATCAGCAGTCACCGTGTATGTCTCCGGATCGACTTTGATGTCAGGAAGAGCATCGTTGAGCTTCATGTCTAGTTTACTTATGTTTCTCACATTACTTACAGCTTCCACCTTCTTATTTAGTCCATATGAGTGTTTTATTCCAGCATCCAGAGCTGCCTGTTTATCCAATGCAGTAGACATAAGAGTAGTTAGTACACATGTTATAGAGATTCCCCTATTCGTCAGTGCATATTCGTGTAGCGGCAGAGCTTCTAGCAAAGCCACCAAAAGAACATCCTTCAAGTTTTGACGGTCCCAACGTCAACTCCTAGATTTAACTTCTACTCCCTGGCAGTATATAGTTATTTTGCACCATTAGGTTACATTACCTACAACAATAGCTGTCCATCCTTAGCAAATCTAATATGGTAACTCAGAAAATAGAGTAATAAACCTCTTGTAACAGGTTAAAATACACTTTGTGTATACTATCTTTACATTGCCAATGTATATACAGTAAATCTCAACTCCTAAATATATGAGAAAACGGCCATACACTAGAGAGAGAGAGAGAGAGAGACATGCCTTGCTGACAAAAGCAATTGAATTAGTACTTGCAGCCTTGGAAAATGCTCCAAACATAGGCCTCATTAACACCTGTAACAACTTGTGCTTCAGTAATGAAAATGCAGATAACAGCTCTGCTTTCAACGGGATAACAAAACTGAATAAGGGTCTAAAGGGTACAGGCTAGTAGTAAAACGTAAGCAATAATTCAAGATTAGCTTATGAAAGCCATAAAGAGAATTACACTATGAAGTTATTTAAGAAACATTAGTCCAATGTTGGGGAATTCTAGGAGGGAGGGAGCCGACGGTCTATCGGAAACAACCTCTCTACCCCAGGGTAGGGGTAAGGTCTGCGTACACACTACCCTCCCCAGACCCTACTAGTGGGATTATACTGGGTTGTTGTTGTTGTTGTTGTAGTCCAATGTTGGATCTCTTGCATGCAAGAACATAGATTCAAAAGTTGGTTAATAGCAAAAATTGCGAATAAAAGAGTCCTCCAATGTAAAACAGTTACCGGTTCAGGAGTTGGGATGCTAGCATTCGGGTCTCCCATGTTTGACCAAGCTATTACCCCTCCTTTGATCACCATTTCTGGTTTCGCCCCAAAAAACGATGGTTTCCACACCACAAGATCTGCTAATTTCCCTACCTGCAAGATATCCAATAAAATAAAACTGGAATCTATGACAATGAGAGTTGAAGTGCTCGACTTTTCAGAGGACAATGCCTTCAGCACTATGATGACAAAGGAGAGAATAACTACCTTTAAAGATTCTAATAGCTTTATAGCAATGCAAGTTTCTACAAAATTAGTTGAACTAGACATGCTTCAAGTTTTCTAACATGGTCCTCTCCCTCTCCCCCCCCCCAAAAAAAAAACCCCAAAAAGAACCCAAATGTTACGTAGCCTCGGATATTAGGTCTGGATATGGATCTGACATGGTCATGTCCAAAGTTTTACAGGTGTTTTAGTGTATTTTGAAGGACTTACACAAAGTATCCATACCCTTGTCATACACGTCCAATACATCTAGGTAAACGAAGAGTCCATATATCATAAGCACCTCACCCTAAAAAGGAAGTGATGAAAAACTGTAACAAAAGAAAATTTTCCAATTCATAACATCACAAAAGCATCTCTCTGGAGAGCTATAGAATTTAGTAGTGAAGGTCACGAAGGTAAACAGTCAATAATCAGTTTAACAAACTCATGAGATTTACAGTAATGATAAAGACAGACCTCAGCTGATCCAACATATTGAGAGATTCCATTAGCAATTGCAGGATTTATAGTGTATTTTGCGACGTATCGTTTGATCCGGAAATTGTCACTGTCTGGCCCATCAATGTCCAATGGTCCTCTAAATGACTTCATCTTATGGGCAGTCTGCCATGTTCTACTAATCACCTGGTAAGAGAAGTATCTGACCAATATATATATCATACAGCCAAGTTTTGTAGAAAGTGTAAAATATATATTCATCTTAATCACATTCAGTGCTAACTCACAGCAGGTAGCTGATTACAGGCTTAACAGAAGGACCTGAGCTTACTCAGTTAATTGCAATTTTCATATTGGCTAAACAACAGAAATTTCCCTACTGCCAAGTTCAACCCCCCGTCCAATTTTTACACCCCACAGCAGAAAACACATATCCCTTGATAACGACAGAGTTAAACTTTATCATATACTTCAGAATCTCTCCCTTGAACTTTTAAGAGGGTGACACTCAAGTTATTATTAGAGGATGACACACAAGTTACAAAGGAGAAAAGCAGTTTGAGTCTCTGCAAGTGTTATGAGGTGGCAAACTAAAGAAAATAGTTTAGGAGAGCTGGAAGGAGACATCAATATGGTGCTTCCTCTCCTTCAGACCAAACTAACTTTGCTGCTAGTAAGTTCCTAGCACAAGGACAATTAATTGCAGTTTTCTGGCAAATTCTGGCAGCAACAAGGCGTTCAGTCTAGGATATAACCTACTCGGTTACCTTCTTTTTCAATATTCCACCTTCAAGAAATAACAAATGCCAGAAAAGAAATAAATAATACTATATAATTGGATGGATCCCTCTGGTTTCTATTATTTTTGTTCAGCTTAATTAGGTTCCAGCACAAGGGATTGTAAGGGAGATTGATCTGATAAAAAGTTTTCTTAATATGCACTTTCGCCTTAATCGTGACATGAGCCTATTATCAACTAACAACAAAGAAAGAATAGATTTTGCTTTCCTGGAAAATCCTAACCGTAATAGCAGGAGACATATTATAACATAAACCCAATAGAAGTGTGTGATCATCTCATCTAAAAGCTTAAGCTGTTAGAGAAAGCACAATTTTATTTACTTCGATATGTCTATAACATGCCCCCTTGCGTTTTGATTCTTTTGGATGATCAAAGCACATAAAAATTCTTTTTGATAGTGGTGTCAGGGAGACTCGAACCTAGGACCTCTACCTGCTCTAATACCATAATAAAAAGGGGGATAATAGGTCTAACTCAATCCCAAAAATTAGCTCAAGAGCTAAGGATTTGTCAAAATCATATAGCAGACAACAAGCTATTTCCTCCACCAATATGGTAAACTTCACCCCTCTCACGCTCAGGGACCAGACATCTGGAGCGTGGACAATATAAGATGGGGGCCCAACATTGGGTAAAATTGGTTCTAGCTCTGATACAATGTAAAATAAAAAGAAGCCTATTGACTTGATACACAATGTACAAGAGGTTCTCCATATATTCTGTGCGGCTGAGAGATCACAAGTAATGTGCCTGAACCTCACACTTATAATAATTGAAGCCATATCAGGTTTACACGTGAACATGTCAAAAAGCACAATTCATCGAAGAGCTATCTGATATAATGTGTTGCAGTGTGGGATCCTTCCCCACTACATACCTGGGTCTCCCACTGGTAGCTTCATACAAATCACAAGAAATCTGGAGTGGGGTTATTGAGAAGTTTGGGAAAAGATTGGCCTCCTGGAAAATGCAATACCTCTCTAGTAGATTGACACTTATAATTAGTGTGCTGGACAGTATCCTACATGCTTCATATCATTATTCTCAGGGCAGCCCGGTGTAAAAAGCATCCCGCATTCATGCAGGATCTGAGGAAGGACCGCACCCCTAAGGGTGTGATGTAGATAGTCTACTCTAATGCAAGCATTAGTGGTTGCTTCCACGACTTGAACCCGTGACTTATAAGTCACGGGTTCAAGTCGTGGAAGCAACCACTAATGCTTGCATTAGAGTAGACTATCTACATCACACCCTTAGGGGTGCGGTCCTTCCTCAGATCCTGCATGAATGCGGGATGCTTTTTACACCGGGCTGCCCTGAGAATAATGATATGAAGCATGTAGGATACTGTCCAGCACACTAATTATTTAAATAATTAGTGTGCTGGACAGTATCCTACATGCTTCATATCATTATTCTCAGGGCAGCCCGGTGTAAAAAGCATCCCGCATTCATGCAGGATCTGAGGAAGGACCGCACCCCTAAGGGTGTGATGTAGATAGTCTACTCTAATGCAAGCATTAGTGGTTGCTTCCACGACTTGAACCCGTGACTTATAAGTCACATGGAGACAACTTTACCATTGCTCCAAGGCTCCATCCCACACTGCATAGCTGGGTCTCCCATTGATAGCTTCATACAAATCACAAGAAATCTGGAGTGGGGTTATTGAGAAGTTTGGGAAAAGATTGGCCTCCTGGAAAATGTAGTACCTCTCTAGTAGATTGACACTTATAATTAGTGTGCTGGACAGTACCCCTACATGCTTCATATCATTATTCCCAGGGCAGCCTGGTGTACAAAGCATCCCGCATTCATGCAGGATCTGAGGAAGGACCGCACCCCTAAGGGTGTGATGTAGATAGTCTACTCTAATGCAAGCATTAGTGGTTGCTTCCACGACTTGAACCCGTGACTTATAAGTCACATGGAGACAACTTTACCATTGCTCCAAGGCTCCCCTTCTCATGCCATGTCATTATTCCCAATTCCGGTTAAAGTTACAGAAGAGACTAGCTCAAATTGGAAGAGCCTTCTTATGTTAGGCAAGAGTCAGAGCCACAAATTTCACTTGGTTAAATGGCCAAAGCTCATTTCACCAAAGGAGCATGGAGAATTGGGTGCTAAAGATTCGGCATTACATAATAAGAGTATGCTAATGAAATGGCACGGGAGGTATAATATGGAGAATCCTGGATTATGGAAATCAGTAATCAATGCAAAATATGGTGTGAGAAACAACTGGTGCACAAAACATAGCAGATCACCTATGGTACAGGCCTCTGGAAGCACATATCCGATTTATGGGATGAGTTTCAACTTAACTCAAAGCTCAAGTTAAGGAGTGCAACACATATCAAGTTTTGGAAAGACAAGTGACTGGGAACAATGGCATTAAAAGATGAATTCCCAAATTTGTACCAATTGGCAAGTAATCAAGAATCCACTGGAGAACAATATTGGTAGAATAGCTCTTGGGACCCTCAATTCAGGAGCCATTTTCAAGATTGGGAAATAAATGACCTGATGGAATTGCTTGCCAAGCTAGCAGGGACTGCTATCAACCCTCGGTTGAAGGACAGACTGGAATGGGAGGATTCTAAGGAGGGGAAATTTACAGTTTAAGAAAGCATATGACACCTCTGCTCCAACAATGAGCTGATAAACAATTGGCCATAGAAATTAATTTGGAAAACAAAACTGCCTACTAAAGTGATAAGGTTTAGCTGGATTACCTTATAAGAAGCATGCCTCACACAAGATAACCTCAGCCCAATGAGTATACCAACAGCGAATAGGTGCTACATGTGCAATACGGATAAAGAGATAGACATCTCTTTGTGCATCGTCCTGTAGCATATGATATTTGGAACATGTTCTTCTCTCTTTTTAGACTAGCCTGCTTCAAGCCTAACAGCATCTGGGAAGCATATGAAAGCTGGTGCTCATGGTAAGTTGGTAAATCCATCAAAATAATATGGTAACTGGTATCTGCTGCTATTTTTTGGTGTATCTGGAATGAAAGGAACTATAGATGTTTTGATGGGATCTCAGCTCCTACTCATGTACTCAAAGCAAAATGCTTACTGAATTTGTTTAGTTGGCTCACAACTTTTGGACTGTGTCCGCTCCCTAGTGATAGAATAACTTTTTGTGTATATTAGCAGACACTCTCTCTCTCTTTCTTGTAATCTTTTGCTTGCATCCTCTGGATGCTTTTAATGAATTCCTCTTCAACAAAAATAAAGAGTCTTACACTAAATAAAATTTGGTAGGTAATCAATCCTTATGCTAATAAGATAAGTAAATATTCTACAATTAAGTACAAAATATCCTAAGGTACCCTATAGAAAATTCTGTATGATTTTCCTTATTCAGGTGCGATGAATCTAGATACATATTCACTTAATATTCTAGCAGCATATATAAAACGTTGGGTTGTGGTAGGTAGGTGTTAAGAACGTTGATGTACATGCTGCTTACTGCATTATGCTGATGTGATTATACAAACACCAAACATTCTGTTTACCAGCTCTTAACAGAAAATATTGTGAGAAAACTAATAATTGGTTGAGTTTGCCTGCAATGTGATGTTTCTCAATCCAAAATTTAATTGGAAATTAGACTACTGAAAACCTCTCCAATTCGACCCATGGCTTGTGAATCGGAAGATATAATGCTAATTGCTCCCATATCATGCAAAATGTCTTCTGCAGCAATTGTTTCAGCTCGAATCCGCGATTCAGCAAAAGCTACATCCTCTCGGATGTCCTTGTTCAGATGATGGCATACCATCTGCATGTAGAGCTATCAGGTCAATATATTGTTCAGGAGCATAGAAACTTCACCTTATTATAAGCTTCTGTTACCAGCATGTCAAGGTGCTCGTCCACAGTATTCAAAGTGAATGGACGTGTGGGATTGGTTGATGAGGGAATGACATTCTTTACACCACAAACTTTGATGATATCCGGAGCATGTCCACCACCAGCACCTTCACTGCAGAGTACATGTTACAACATGGGATAGAAGAGTAGTGTTCGTTAATCTAATAGGCAAGCAGCAGTGTATTTTATCCTTTTTTTCTCTATTCATCATTCTTGGCTCTCTTTCTTCTTTTTGCCATTTTCCTTCGGAGTTGGAGGGAGCAGGTACATTAAGTGTTTACCTGTGGTATGTATGTATGGTGCGACCTTTAAAAGCAGCAATTGTATGCTCAACAAATCCAGATTCGTTCAAGGTGTCAGTATGGATGTTGACCTGCATTTCAGAAATCATAATCACTTTTTAATTTGTAAAACTTGGTTAAATCAGCAAACACAGAAAGGAACGAGCACCTGAATGTCATATTGATCTGCAACAGCAAGGCACATATCTATAGCAGCAGGAGTAGTTCCCCAGTCCTCATGAAGCTTCAGGCCCATTGCTCCAGCTTTGATTATTTCATGTAAGCCCTCAGCCTTGGAACTGTTACCCTGCAAAACAATTGGACAAAGAAATAAATGCACTGGAAACAGGCATACCACATTGTTGGAACATCTTCTTATGGACTTCAAGTTGGACAAACCACCAATGCATTACACTAAAGAAATCAGCATAAAATCATCCGTGTATGCCCAACACAGAGAACACAGAAACAAAGATCTTTTGTTCCATTTGTTGGTCACAATAGTAGGAAAGAGGGTGAAGAGATCTGGTTCTTTGACTCTGTGAAGTGCAGTTATGCCACTTGAGCTTACAAGCAAGTGAAAGAATGTTCGCAAAATCTGAAGCTACACACAGTTATTCTTTTACAGTAAATCCCAGAAAATAAGCATACTTTTCTTTCATCAGTAAAACAAGCGAGCAAATAAGCATACTTTTCCAGTGAAGCCAAAATTTAGGGGAAGTTCGTCTGTTGACTGCAACATCAATTCCATATGCACAGGCCCCGGTGTACAAGTGGTTGCACGTGTCCCATGAGCAGGTCCTGTACCACCTCCCACCATTGTAGTGATTCCTACAAAACATAAAGAAGGAAACAAGACAATAAATTAAAAACAACCGCTAGCAATTTATCACTTCACTCCTCTTTCCTAGAACACAATAGATTAAGTTTGCTTTATAGAAAATTAAGCCACTTATAGAACAATACAAGGCAAGCTTAAGTCTGAGCTATTGGATAAACAGCTTAGATAGGAGCTCTTCTGCTTCAGCTTTCAAATCTGATTACCCATATGATAATGTGATCCTCATTGCATCCAAATGCATGTGGTTCCGGAAATATGTAGTCAGTTAAGCAAATCAGTTTATGGATTGACTACCAAAACCGCGGATAAGTAACCCTTCTCATAATTTGCTTAGACCCAAATGTCGAGCATCAAACAATCAACAGATACTTAGTATGACTATCACCAGATGAATAGTAACTTTCAGCTGCCAAAATCTTTGAAGTCTCTTCTAAAGGTGAGCTAAGACCATATCACACCAAAAAAAAGGAAGAAAAAAAAACAGTTCTCTCCAACATTCAATCAAATTGGACGATTATCTCCAAAAGAAAACCAAAAACCAGATAAAATCTGCTCAATTTGACAATGATCATACATACCAAAGACAGGAGGTTACAACATAAATCTGGAACACTACAAGAGCACGGGGGATCATATTGTTTACATATTTAGCTACACACAATTGTTACATAAACATGCTACAAAAACGTAAAAACAAAAAGCATGTAT
This sequence comes from Nicotiana otophora, assembly GCA_000715115.1. Lineage (NCBI taxonomy): Eukaryota > Viridiplantae > Streptophyta > Magnoliopsida > Solanales > Solanaceae > Nicotiana > Nicotiana otophora. The sequence continues at coordinate 215,640 of AWOL01S0085499.1, forward strand.
TAGCAATTTTCTCAAAGGAAAAAAGGGCAGCCCGGTGCACTATGTTCCCTCTATGTGCGGGGTCCGGGGAAGGGCTAGACCACAAGGTCTATTGTACGCAGCCTTACCCTGCATTTTCGCAAGAGACTGTTTTCACGGCTCGAACCCGTGACCTCCTGGTCACATGGCAACAACTTTACCAGTTGCGCCAAGGCTCCCCTTTCAATTTTCTCAAAGGGAATTCTAAAAATATACTTCCTAAAAGTTACAAATTTTACCACTTGATATTGCCTCATATGCCAGCTGAGGGCATATAAAGTGCACATGACAATCTATAGCTCCTGCTGTGACAATCATTCCTTCGCCTGCAATTACCTCAGTGTTAACCTGAAAGATCAGGAAGTATTAGCTTCACATTCTAGTGACTTCTGCCTACTTAACATCAGAATGTTCCCAGACTTACCCCAATTATCGTATCGCCATCCATGACATCTGGGTTACCTGCCTTACAAAGGGAAAAGATACGACCATCTTTAATTCCAATATCGCACTTGAAAATCCCTGTGTAGTCAATCACTACAGCATTTGTTATAACAGTATCCAAACAATCTGCTGAAGGATATCCAGACGCTTGACCCATTCCATCTCTTAGAACCTTTCCACCCCCAAACACGCACTCATCACCATAGACACTAAAGTCTTTCTCAATCTCAGCAAAAAGGTCAGTATCACCCAGACGTATTCTGTCTCCGGTGGTGGGGCCATACATGTTGGCATATGCCTCATGAGATATTGAAAAAGAAAAGCAAGATTCTTCTCCGACAACACCTTTCCTGCACAATACTTTTCAAGCTAAGACATTCCTTTTCTCGCAGCTAAATTAGTTAAGCAACTCAATAAATAATTCAAACTCTTCAGGAAAGTTATGAGAGAAAAAAGGTAACGTAAGAATACTACCAGACCTTGCATTTGGTTCTTCCAAATGGCCAAATCCTCCTTGAGTCAGAGCTTCTATTACTGTCATAACCGCTGCATCATCAACTGGACCATCAGCAATTGCATTACCTCCTCTGATCACTTGCTTGCCACTAATCCTAACAAGAATAACACTTTTTGTTTCTCCTGGCTAGAAAAGTAATTGACACTTGTCAACTCCAAGCACGAGACAGCGGAAATTGAAGAGAAGATAAATCTCAAATTTGATTAACATGTTTGAGCACCACTACTTCAAAAATTAAAGGACAAGACCAGAGAGGAACAAATATAAAAACATCTAAGCATGGAAAGGTTACTGCTAACTGTTGCAGACTATTTCAGCTCTAACCTATACTGGAAATGGAAGCACGTCCGGAACGGCAAGAATCTTCTCCAATTACTCTTCAGATGATACTATTAATTGTCTGTCAATTAAATATTTGACTAGTTTTCAGTTGAATATTGAGGCCTTTTTTATCTACTTTATCCTGGCATATCAGGTTAATTCATCATGTTCTTACAAGCATCTTTTTCTCCGCAAATTTGCTACAAGTGGAGCCAAGATTAGCTCATTTATTCATTAATTAGATGCTTAATCACAAACATAACAATTGCGCCAACTCCTGTATGTGTTCTTGAGCAAAAGCAATATGTCCACAATGTCTTCTCAAAAATCAATGCCCTAGCCAGTTCCGGAAAACCCCAATTCACAACCAAGCTCAAGTAGAATGGTTTACTTAACTCCACAACTTCCAGATAAATTTCCAACAACCATATTACAAAAAGTGAATATTACAGGCAGAAGAGATATCCGGGAAGAAAGAAACATGCTAGTTGCTTTTCCTATCCTTGCAAAAACCAAGACACAGATTTGAAGTAAAGTGTTGCTTCAAAGCTAAAAGTGTCAGAAGTCTCACTTCAAACCTCGTAGCTGTGCCGGCAGGTATATTCAACCGCATGCAATGCGCTCTCCTTCGATCAAAAATCAAGGATGGATTGACCTCGATGAAGTGATAGTGGCTGCCAACCTGGAAATGTTAGCAATTAGATCCACGAGAGTCAATCCCATTTATATCTGGATACTGAACGTACTACAGCTCTAAGAGGGGAGCATCATTATAGACTTGTAACAAGAAAGGCAAAGGATCTAGGAGTTACCAGCCTACAGTCCCCTAATAAACAGAAAACTAAACTGAATTAGTCAAACAATATGGAACTTGTTTCAGCAACATATGTAGCATAACTACACTAACTATTTTCCCTTCCATATTTAAGTAAGTCATGTAGGATACCTTCAGTTCAACTCAGAAACTCAGGATAACTCAATTCTTTCTCTCCCATTAGTCTCTTTGATCTCTTTTCCATAATATTTTTTCTTTTCATTATTCATATTGAGGGATTGGCAGTGGGCGAACAGGGCTGAGTAGTGCAATGCAGCAATGCATGAAGGAGGGCATAAAGAAGCACCTGAATTGGTCTGTCACCTGTGTTAGTGACTTTGAGAATTACCGCCTTCCTGTGAGGATTAAGGACAATCAGCCCACCTCCAAAGCACAACTGACCAGGAATTTTACTATCTTCTATCAACGGAAACTTGTCCAGAGGAGGAACTGCAAAATGATATCTTTCAAACAACAGTACCTATCGTCTATCTGAAAAATATCTTTCAAACAAAGTAAGCCTAATTGAATATGCTTCACTTCCAGAACAGCTTAAAGCTAAATATATGCCTGAAAATTTCAGGATTTAGCCGGAGAAATCACTAAATTGCAAAACTTACTCAGAAATTACAAAGGGTAGCATCACATGAATCGACTACTAGTATGCTTAGATAAATATCATATGGGTCTAAAATGCGCAAGATACCTATTCACGAGAGCTACCACTAAATTCCTGGACACAATAGGAGGGAAATAAATTGTTCAAGATGTCAGCCAGCCCCTCCCAAACCATGGCGCACAGACAGAACAATGGTGGGTGGAAGAATTCAGAGGGAAGAATCAGCAAATAGAAACTCCAAGAATACAACAGAGTTATCCACCAAATTGAATTAGAAACAGACTCTGGGGCAACTTGATCCACAGCTTAACTTTGACATTTGGAAATTCAGTTCAAAGATAGGTCATGAATACTTCTATATCATTATTTGATTCTGCAATGCAGCATTAGAGGGATGAACAGTTTCAGATTCATTGAAGGGCTCTTTAGACAACATTTCGGTTTGAGGTACTTTTGGGTGCATGAAGGGGAATAAAGTGGCTTACGGATATTGGGATGATCTAATTCCTAATTGGGATCACTTGGTGTGAGTTTTGGTTGGAGTCGGCAAGCATCAACCCCAATGAAGAGGACCTTATTCTCACAAGTAAAATAACGCTTCCACCAAATTCAAGTTCTAGTCAAATAACCTTCGCTGTACCAATATATGGTCCTCTTCCAAGATATTTATTTCTATAGCAAAGAACGAAATCTTGTTTCTTGCCAATGAAAGAAAAATTGCAGTTGAAGATGCTAAAAACAGTACGTCACATGATTACCAGGAAGGAAAGAACCGTGCAGAGCAAGATCCAGATTTCCATTATCACATGCTATAGGATCATGGATGGTGATTAGTTTTGTTCCATCCGGAAAGGTCCCCTCTACCTAAAATAAATTACCACTGAATAGTCACCAGCTGCCTTGAATTGCAGACGAACAATGGCAAAGTCAATGAGCAAAAACAGAGAAAATGGGAAAAGTGTAGTACCTGAACAGTATCCAAGAGATGAGGAACAGTTGGAAGAACTTGTCTCCTGACAACAAAAAAGTTAATTGTAAGCTCATTGATCTCCATCAACCTCATGTAATCATTTAAACAATTACATTATTTGAGGCACTTCGCTCAACTCGTATCAATTTCACCTGGGCTCAATTTATATGCACTGTTTCTCATGATACTCTCTTTATTTATTGATTCAATCCCTCCACTTTCTAGGTGCATGAATTTATTACTTCCTGGTGCCAGGGAAATCATATGCTGTAACCAAAAATATACACCCCAAACAAGCCTTTGATGCAAGTTGTCTCACTTAACAATCTGAATGGCGATGCATAAGATATTGCTATGCCCAAATTATTCTATTTCCTGCCAACAGCATTCCTGGGTCAATTCACACTGTTTACTTTCTTACGAGGACGTGTGGAATTTTAAGTGTTTATCTAGCCTGGTGACATCTCTAGAAAATAGAGAAAGCAATGCAAATGCCCTGTTTGCAAACAGTAATCCAATTTATTATCAGACCTTTTTACATATCAAGGGTAGCATTGATCTCATTAATATGTGTCAGTAGACCATATGGCATCTGCTGTTCATGTACAGTGTACCTTCCCAGTAATTGTCTCCCTACGTCCATCAGCTCGGCCACACTCTTATCTCCATCACGGACAAATTCTAATACCTTGTCATTGTGAAAAATGAAATACATCAAAACGAATCTGGCTGCATAAGACATGATTGCAGATAAGCTTCTATAAGTACAAAAAATAAACACATACCCTAACCACTACCCCTCAAAATAATATTACAAGTTTCATGTAGTATCATGCATGTAGGATATTTAAACGAATCATATAGTCCCCACACTAGATGAATTCTTGTATCAGTCTTCTCTATTTTGGTCCATTTCATTAATATAAAACAACCCAAAGAATAATTTGAAAGAGCAAAAGTAAACTTTCTTTTTTACCAGCAACTATAGCTGAATCCCAAAGTAGTTTGCTCTATTCAGCTCTGTTTCATTAGAACAACAAAACAACCCAAGTGAAATAGCAAAACTAACCCTTTTTGTCCATCAACTATAGCTCAATCCCAAAGTGATTTTTTATTTAAATACATAAAATCCCATGCTTTATAAGAGGTTGGGGTTCGGCATATGAATTCTCTATCATTCTGTTCAATTCAGGTCCTTTTAGTGCAATACAAAACAACCCAAGTTTCTATTTGAAATAGCAAATGACAGTTTTTCACCAAAAGTAAAACTGTTGACTCAACAGGTAGAATTAACACTAGCAATATTACAAGGTGGTGTTTATTCAACTCTTTTGGCTGATTAAAACAAGCAGGAAATAAAAAATGGGCCTTGGATTATATACATACATAAAAGATACCTGAGTTGCAATAAGAGCAACGGCTTCAGTATAATTAAGAGGTAGGGCACGGGCAAGACGCTTTTGAGCCAGAAATCCAGCGTTATGGAGCATCAATTTCTCTATTTCTCTTGGTACCAACTTCATTTTTTTCTTTTTCAGTCTAAATTCACTAACAGGACAGAGTAGAAGAATTTAAATACATAAGTTAACCACTCGCTATTAATTATAGAAAATCCAAGGAAATTTGAAGGGGAAATAACTGTAGCAGTGAATAAAGCCGGAGCTTGACGGATAAGTTAACTTATGGAAACCTTAAACTCTCCAAAGGCTGTGGACATGAAAAGATTAAATTCTCCCTTTTATCTGGCCGTGTTATTAACCAAGTCTTGAAATGGGTTCACTTAGTTGGCGCTCTATTAGATTCCTAAATTTGTTTTAAAAAAACTTATTTTGTTATAAAGTAAAGAAATCGAAGACAAGTATAGAGGGAGATTGATATTTTTATTCAACTTCAAA
>AWOL01S0085504.1:0-11643 GCA_000715115.1 Nicotiana otophora
TATATATATATATAGGCCGAGCCTTATCACTTGAGTTGTTGACAAGTTATTTCAGAAACGATAAAGGTTATATTCACTTTGTGCTCATGTGCTGTATTGTAAGCACGTGTCTCGTAATTCTGTAGTTTCCTTCCTTTCTTGTGGAGCGGGACGAACACCTCGACAGTATAATAGATGCATCTATGGTTTGTGTCGCTCGACCCTTGGCAGTGTACACATAATTCTGGATCGGGTCGAACGACCTCAGCATAATCGTGCTTTATTTCGCTGGCAGTCCGAATATTCGTGAGATTATCCTTCCATTGGCGCCTAGCATTTTATATGGTATTTCGTATCCGTTTGATACTGGCACTTGATATATCTAAACTGTTGAGGTAGAATACAAGACTGGGAAATTCATACCCTTTAAAAGATATTTTTGGAAGACTATGTAACTTACAAATTTATCCCATTATTGTTGTGTGCTTCATATCTGCTTAAGATTTATTATATTGCTTTATTAGATCTCTAGTAAGTGTCGATGTCGACCCCTCGTCACTACTTCTCTGGGGTTATGGTAGATACTTACTGGGTATGCGTTGATTTAAGTACTTATGCTACACTTCTGTACTAAATGTGCAGGATCTGACAGGTTTAATTGGTGGTTATCTTGGCGCATCGGCGCAACTGTTGAGGAGACCTTATGGTGAGTTGCATTCCAGGCTACGTATCGCAGCCCACAGAGTCTCCATCATACCATTTTCTCTATCTTATCCTATTTACATTCCAGACAGATATTGTATTATTGTTGTACTCCTTAGTAAATACTCATGCACTTGTGACACCGGATTTGGGGATGTTCTAGGAGTTGTTTGTGATTGTTTTTAGCATTTACACACTTTTATTATCTATTCTGTTAAAATTTAAAGCTTCCATGATTTTAATGCGTTGATTTCTTTATCTAATAAAATTCACGATTTCGAAAAATAATAAAGTTCATAATTAAGTTAGTAGTTCACCGCTGGCTTGCCTAACCACCATGACCTATAGTGAGTTTTGGGTCGTGACAGGGAAGGTTGTCTCTAGGGCTAAAGATGGGAGATGGAATCCGGGTCGCTGGATCTAATGATCAACGGCCCTAATAATTTGGTCATTTAGGATTTTTTGTGTCCATTAGATTATAAGATTTGGACAGCGGAGATGAGATCTCGGGGACGGGTGTTTAAAAATCAAAAGAAAATTGGAAATTAAATGTGAGCCGTTGATTAGATGGACCAATGGTTCAGATGCATGTGTCTTTGTTATGTGATTGATAGAGACGAGTGACGTGGCACATCTCTATTGGTTTAAAGAGAGTGGCACCGATTGCCAAAGTGGGATGAGATTGGGTATTTGGACTGGGTCAGATCCATTTGGGCTGAAAATGAAATAAATATTAGCCACTTCGTAATTAATTAAGAAATTGCAATAGCAGCCTTTTAGTCTTTAACCCTTTGAAATTAATCTAAATAAACTTAATTACTTTCAATAAAATATGGTAAAAATTATAATTATCAAATATACTGCTAATTATTGCAATTAAATATTTGTAAAAATATTTTATTTTCTAAATTGTAACACTAATTCTAAATTATTAACATAGTAGTCTAATTAACTAGAAATTAAGGAGTAATTCATTAAATTAACTATATAGGCCTATGTGATATATAAATAAGTTATTTCAATAATCATAAAACAGTAAGTATATTTGTAATTACATAATACTAATACTAAGTGATTAATTTCAAAAATAATATTAATTAATTTGTAGAAATAAGTATTCATTACTAGAAAACACTTCCAAAATACTTATTGTAAATTATTAAGTATAAATAAATTAATTTTAAAAGGGAGGGTCAAAATTGGCCGTTAACAAGGTCGATTTAGATTGAATCTTCGACCCCTATCATCTTCGACGGTCTCCTCAGCAGATCTACGGGCTGCCTCAGCTGCTATCCTTACAACTTCTTCTCTATGATGTGCTGCCTCTCTTGCAGCTAAATTTACCTCGTCGTCACCGTTATTAGCCATGTGTTCTTGGGTTGAAGGTTGCCCCAAGAACTTTTCGATGAGCTCTTTATTTTTCCTCAGTTGTCGCATGTGCTTTTCCAACTCCGGTCTATAGAGTATTACTTATTTTAAAGAACATCGAGTCATACACCACGAACTTAACCTGTTGCCTACACACATAAGAGAAACCCGTGAAGAATAAAATAAAATAAATTCTGAATTAGCACCAAAAACTATTTTGAACACTATTGATTGCCAATCCCCGGCAACGATGCCAAAAATTGACGAGCGCAAAACACAACACGAAATTGATGCTCGCTAATCAAAGATAGTATAGTATAATATCATCTCCGCATGGATTAGATTTAAACAATGGTCGAGTAATTTCTAGTTTAATTGTTAATCAGGAGGATCAATACTTGAGATAAATGATTATGAACTATGTTTAACTACTAAAATAAAGCAATTGACAATTGACTGCAAAGAACTAGATATTAGCAGAGTTGGTTTCTTGTTAATATGAGAAATAAGGGTTTTGAGATGATAGGTGCAATGTTGTTATTCTGGATATGATACTGTAATATTTCACTCTTCAGGATCTATCGATTCTCATGAATTCAATAGGTGATTAGCTTATGCTTCTGATTCATACTCCTCTCTCTATTAAATCTAATTCTTTCAAATAAACTAATGTGAGGTGCAATGAAACTTGCAAGAATCTATTGGTAAGAATGGTCTAAGAGAAACTTCTCTCGAATATTTCTCAATCTTAAGTTAAGGGATAGATCACAAATCTCTTTCAATTAATTTAAAGAAGTACCACAATAAATTAAGGCATGCATTGCAACAATATTCAATATTATGCACATTTTCCGATTAAACAAGATAATGAGTAAAATCACAACTAGAGTCAAAGCTCTTCCAATAGATTCAAGAAATTAAGCAGTGATCAAATCCATAAACAATAACCAAGTCACCAAATCATGTCAAACCCTAAGGTAAACTACTCCATAATCGTTGAGGAAGTCATCACAAATATAATTAAAGAATAAGAAAACATCAATCTAACGTTACAATCTAAACTCCCGTCTTGAATTGATGGAAAGATGATACAATCTTGTGTCTTGTAGCCTCCAATGCTCTCCCAAAGCTTCCAAGGTCAAAAGTTCCCTCCAAAAACTTCTTTTTGGTATATTTATACCTTGTAGGGGGTGGGCCCAAGCGAAATTACATTTTCCATGCCAAAACAGGAAAATACTTTGAGAAAATCACAAATGCGCGCTGCACCATGGGCCCCCCATGCGGGGCATTAGTTGGGAAGTTCAAAGAGCAAGTTATGATGCGCAGCAACACCAACACACTGTCGAGCCGCCCCATGCGATGCGACAGTGTAATTTTTATCAAGTACTTTATTTTCTTTATGTTTTGACATCCAGACTTGGCTCCCGACCCCCGAACGCTGTCCCGGTTTAATCTCTTGGGCTTTTACTCAGACTTCAAAGCTCCAACTTGTCCAATTTAGCTCTTGAATATCTTTTTAACTCAAAATCACTTCATGCAAGGCATAAAACACATAATAAGTACAATACACTAACATGTAAGTTTAAATACAAGTAAACTACAGAATAGAGTGCAAACTATGACTAAAACACGTGATTCTAGCCTACCATCCGAACTTAACAAATTTGAGAGAAGTCAAGTTTGGCATCTGGTACCAAGACCCAAGGATAAAACAGTGATTGGCACTAAATGGGCCTTCAGAAAATAACTTGATGAAGAAGGAACATGTCACGACCCGAAATCCATTAAAGGTCATGGTGGTGCGTAACGCTGTTGTCAGGCAAGCCAACAATTAAATAATTAACTTCATTACTCATTTTAGTACTCATGAAATCATAATTTCCTTCGATTATTATGTAAGAGATGAAATTTACAAGTGAGTGGCAATAATTTTACAACGTTAATACATAACAACTCAAAAGCATCCCCAAAACCCGGTGTCACGAGTGCATGAGCATCAACAATGCAGTAAAATAAAATACAGCATCTGTCCAGATTACATATAGGACAGGAAAAAGATAAATAAATCTGGAGGAGACTCTGGTGGTTGCGGATCGTAACATGAAATGCAGCTCGCGGCAAGTCCCCCGCATCATCCATGCCTATGTGCCCAAAGGACCACCGGACATAAAGGTACCTACACAAAAATGTGCAGCAAGTGTAGTATGATTACGTAAATCTACGTGTACCCAGTATCTAGCCTAACCTCGGAGGAGTAGTGACGAGGGGTCGACATCGACACACACTAGTGGTCCAATAATATCAGGTACAGTAAGAAGGTGAACAAATATGAGGCAGAGTAAATAAATGAAATAAACAAGTGTAAACATGTGGTACAATTATCCTCCTTACAATAAACTCAAGCTCTTAATTAGCAAATTCCTCCTCAACTGGAGCGCATATATATATATATATATATATATATATATATAATGGACCTCACCAAATAGGTTGTTATAATTCGAATCAGGGAAAAACTCACATATACTCTACCTTCTTGCCAAATATTACGCACGATTCCATGAGGATATTTTTATAGAAATGTCGAGGCATACGGCCCGATCGAACATAAGAATTTAAATTGTTCACGGCCGAGTGTCGAACGGCACGGACCATAGATGCATCTATTAAACTGCCGAGGCAAATGGCCCGCTCCCATGAGGGTGTGGTACATAAGTCCTGCCAAGGTGAACGGCCCGATCCCATAAGAAGTGAAATGCATAATTCTACCGAGGCGAACGGCCCGATCCCATTAGAATAAGAGGCTTTGACGGGTCCTAGACCCCACTCACGAATAAATGTGTGAGTTGTAATTTCTTTAACAAAAACCTTTCAATGAAACATATATATATCCCGGAAACATGCCGTAAGAGAAGTAAAATTACTCGAGGTAAATCTCAAACCGATGCCCGTCGCTCCAAAACTAGTCAAACAATGTGCAAACCAATAAAGATATACTCTAATACTCATAACAAATCAATTTAAACAAATTCCCAACTCGGTTCGAAAAGCCGATAAAGCAACCCTATGGCCCACGTGCCCAAATTCTAAAACTTTCCGAAGATAAACATTACCCATAACATTACGAACTCAAATATATGATTTATTCTCAATTCCATGCCCAATTCGTGGTCAAAATCCAAAAATATCAATTTCTAGGTTTTCTACCAAAACCCCAAATTTTCCACAAATTTTCCATGAATTTCCATGTTAAAATCTATATAAAATCCAAGTTATTAACTTGCAATAGGTAGGAATCACTTATCTTGACATAGATGATGAAGATGGAGCTCCAAAATCGCTCTTAGGTCGGCTCCCACGGAGAAAATGAGTTGCAATGATATTTTTGCGAGCCCCCTATCGCATTCGCGATGAACAAAATTCTCAAAAGCCAATTTCAAACTCTTCTCAGACAGTCTCTAGTATAATGGTCATAACGTTTTGTACAAAACTCTTAATCACAAATGGTTTAACTTTATGGAAACTACACATCAAGGACTATAAATTTCATATGTTGATGATCTCCCAATTCATTATAAATTTCAAGATATAAGCTTCCAAAGTCAACCCTATGCAGCAGAGATTTCCAAACTCTTCTCGGACAATATGTAGTGTATCTACCATAACTTTTTGTACACAACTCCAAATGAAAAATTATTTTCCTTCATGCAAAACTAGAGACCAAGGGCTACAACTTTTATTTTTGGATCATCTCCAGATTCATTAAAGATTGAGAGATATAAGTTTCCGAAGTCAGACAACGGACAATAGAAAATCCTTCTTCGGGAACGCAAGAACCTCTTCGCGAACGCGAAGAACAAAGTCCCAGCAGCAAAATCCTTCTTCGCGAACGCGAGAGGCTCCTAGCGAACGAAAAGAACAACACCAGAACCAGCAACCAGCTGCATCAAAACACCCAAACTTGGTTCGGAACCACCCCGATTCACACCCGAGGCCCCCCAAGACCGCGTCCAATCATACCGACCAGTCCCAATACATAAATCGAACCTTCTTGAGGCCTCAAATCACATCAAAACCACGAATCGCACCCCAATTCAAGCTTTATGAATTTTAGAACTTCAAACTTCTACATTCGACGCCGAAACCTATCAAATCAAATTCGATTGACCTCAAATTTTGCACACAAGTCATAATTGACATTACAGACCTACTCCTACTTTCGAAATCGGAATCCGACCCCGATATCAAAAGGTCCACTCCCGGTCAAACTTCCCCAAAACCTTCAATTTTTCAACTTTTGCCAAATGACCTACGGACCTCCAAATCCACATCTGAATGCGCCCCTAAGACCAGAATCACCATGCAGAGCTATTCTCAGGCTCAGAATCCCAAACGGACATCGATAACATCAAAATACACTTCAACCCAAAATTAGGAAATTCTTAAACTTTTTAAAACGCCAACCTTCATTGATAGGGGCCGAAATACTCCCGGGCCACCTGATACTCGACCCGAACATACGCCCAAGTTCGAAATCATCATACGGACCTATTGGAACCTTCAAATCCTGATTCTGAGGTCGTTTACTAAAATTCCAAACCTTTGTCAATTCTTCCAACTTAAAGCTTCTCAATTTAGAATTTTCTTCCTAAATCAATTCAAATACCTCCCGAAATATGATTCCGACCACACGTACAAGTCATAATACCTGAAATGAAGTTACTCAAGGCCTCAAACCACCGAATAACGTGCCAGGGCTCAAAACGACCGGTCGGGTCATTACATTCTCTGCCACTTAAACATACGTTCGTCCTCAAACGTGTCAAGAATTTCTTCTGAGTTGTCCAAAATTACTGTTTAACACCTTGTGCACCTACTCGTGCCATCACAATCCCAGTTTGGCACCTCGACTCGAGCCGGACTGTAAGTCTTCCATTTTATTCAATCAATAAGCCTTAGAACCAAATTCCAACCTCCGAATTTCTTTACAATACCTGATCCTAACATACCAACATTGTATCAATCACCCCACACTTTACTGAAACATGATTGTGCACTTGTGCTAAACTAGCACCATGCACCCACATATGTCAGTTGCCCATAGTGACATCCTCCGACCACAATAGCTGAAATTTCACAAGTCTGTTGCCCGCAATAAATCTCATGACATATATAAGTCCTGTCCAAATTCTCACATTACCTCCACGATAAAAGAGTCGTGTAGAAACTAATAACCACCTGTCAAATCAACAAATCATCGAGTCTCTCCCCCGGACAAGAACCATTACACCATTCAGAACTAAATGATGATATTTGCTCTTTAATATACCTTATATAAGTCTGATTGCATTGATTCCAGGCCCAATAGTCTCATCTCCCCCAATACAAACTTCCCTAGCAACAAGCCACCTCAGACACGGCCAAAAGTCTCATATGACGCCCACAACGCGCCAATAAGCTACGAACTCGAATATGACTAATAAGGAAGAACGATCTCTGACCGGGAATTACCCAGCCTGAGTAACGAATAAAACGGTCGAACAGACGCTATGAACTCTCCTTAGTGAATGAGAAACAAAATACACAAAAACCAATATATGGAATTGTGCTCAACATCTCACTGTTGCGGCGTGCAACCCGATCCGACATGACACTGTTGCGGCGTGCAACCGATCCAAATAGTATATACTCGAATATCGACCACAAGCACGCCAAGTGTATAATACAAATACCGGGGAGACGGGTAGCGCCACACGCTATGAAACTCAAGCACAACTAAGGCGCGATAACGACCTGCATCTCGAGAGCCATTCTGCTCACGTTACACTACAAGCTCCATGGAACCTAACACTAATTCTGATCGTATCATACTAGGCCAATATCCTTCCAAAGATCCACAATAACCTTTTTCCATGACATATAATAACAACCATTAAATCCAATACAAACATTATGCAATCCACAGCCCAAGGAATAGAACGCCTCTCTAGCATAAACTCACATGTTAGGGGCATCACCAAAATCTCCATACTTAGTTTCAATCTATAACAATCAAGTGACTGCCACTCCACTCCGATACAAATCTCCTAGTGGGGTATGCTCTCACAACTATTACGCACCAGGTGGCAATGGCTGCATTCCCATACCACCGACCGTGCTAATCTGTAAGGTAATTCATAATCCGTAAACCAATACACAATGCCTCTTCCAATGAACACCATTCTCAGGCGACACTACGATAACGTCCGCTAACTCTAAACATCTAAATTCTTCCCTACTCATCCGAGCCTGTGACATTTTTGACAACAACGGATCGTGACCTTGATGCTTAACTCAATTTTTCCATGTCGCTCTTTGCACTTAAAATGCCGCTATGCAAAAATACTAGAATTCATCATAACTCATAAACTACTAGTAGAATGAACAGTTTGTTGGCTAGAAAACCCTTCGTTCATCTCATTTCAGAAGGATTAATGCAACACACAACTGGACCCCAACCCGTAGAAAATACAAACCTCAAGTTGTGGTCTAAACCATTGCAACTCTTTCGGAGATCCATTACACCTCAAAGCCATTTGAATAAAATACTTTCCCAATTCAAACAAGTTGTGGTGATGCTCAAACCCACGCATACAACCACAAACCACCTGTATGGCTTCACGCTAAAGGAGCTAATCACTGCCACAGTCATGCAGATTCAACCATTACTAACCAACCTAATTCCTTTAAATCTACTCTTGACTTGCCTTGGAAATAATAACAGCTCCAATCAAAGCACAATGAACTAAATCCGCCCTCTATTCATCCTGAGTGACCCGAATCGCGAGACTACATCATCTCAATACCCATAAATCACCTCATACCTTCATCATGTGCACAATGGCGTCTCTAATCGTATACCCATGCCACAAGACTTCCCACAATTTCCGAAACTATTTATTCCTTTTCCCTAATACTGCACTGCTTACCCGGTAATAACATAGAACACTTCAAGTCCCATCCGCAATCCATCGCAGTACTCGATCCTTAAACATATAACGGACCCGAAATCCTTAAGTACCAGACTTAAATTCTCGAACTCACTGAACCATTGTAAAGAGTCACCCACTTTGACCTGGTCTTGAATGTAACCAACTTCAACGCTCTGCTAGAACATGAACACACTCTCCAAGAATCAACCAGCTGAATTCGTTTCCTTGTACATTATATCCGCAAGAAGCATAAACTCGGAGTCTTCCCAAATCCTGCACCCCAATCGATAAGGCGGAATATAGCACACATTTATCAATTTTTCTACTCAAGTTACCCCTGATGTTTCCTTTTATTAGTCACAAATAAACCACCAATGCACCGATAACCAGAAGTTGCACAAGATGACAACCACTCGATCCAATCGTGGACGGTGGGGCTCCCCCACTTAGCTTTAAGCTATAATCACAAAATATTGAGCCCAAAATGATTCCTTCTTCTCGATTACCATGATCTCGCTCTGTTATCCCGCCAAATTTCTCTAAGTGTTTTATTAAATCTCGTCATGAACATTCTGAATCATCAGCCACGATCTCCTATCCGACCTCTTTCTACGACGTTATATAGGTCTGTTCCTTCCTCACTAACATCAACTGAGAGTTCAACAATATCATCTGAACTCAAGTCATACCGCATCTATAATGATAGTCAAATCTTCACACCCCTCTTCATCCCAAGCAAACTCCTTTTTGCCTTATTCACTCTTTCTTCGTACGGTAACCATCATTCCAAGAAAATATGTATACCAAATCAACTTCCATCACGATTCCCAAACTGTTCTACACTTTCTTAAGGTACGTGGCTATTCCACTACCGAATCCATATGCTACTATGCCTCTATTCTGCCTCTCCCACTTCGGCCAAACCATCTCCTTAAAGCAACTTCCTGACTTCCTCTTCTCATACTTGGCCTACTAGTAAATTAACCAACGCAAGACACCTCTACATGCCCCTCTTCATTCTTCGTTACCCAAATGTTGTATCAAATCAAAATCCATCTATGTAGCACCTGAACTAACAAATTACTACCAATTCTACATCTCCTAAAAGATCATCGTTTTCGAGTCATCAACATTAGAATTACCCATTCGATCTTGAACCGCTGCACACTGCTATCTGATAATCGTCCCACAAGCACCATTTCACAACACCCTGCTCTGAAGGAAAAATCGAAGAAGATCATAATACCAGCGAACCGTAATGCATTCAAATAAGGACGACGATGCATCACAATGAAAATTCCACCATGCTCGAAAATACCAAGTCTCGTTTCTCCACCAACCCAACCTGCCTATTCGTAGTTCGATGTTTTTCCTTTGCTGGAATCAAATATTGAACCTATGAATCACACATTGAGATAAATCCCTTTCAAGTCATTCATTGGGTTGACACATAAACGAGCACCCTACCATTACACCAATACTGTGGATAGTCTCAAAACCGTAGGAATTACCGATACTGAGCTGAAATGACAAAACCTCCTTTCGCAAGAAGACGATAATAACTTGTTTGAATGCGCAGGGAGAAACATCCTACTCCACAACTGTAGTACCACTGAAACTCTTCGATGTCCAATTGACACGAGCGTTCAACATCGTGTAAGAATGTATAGGAAGGAAATAAAGGCACAAGCCTTAATGGAATTAAACCGCACGATAAAGGAATCAAGAAGGGAAATGATCCTAACAACCTTGTAGCCTCTCGAAGATAAGTACAAACGTCTCCGTACCGATCAGCAAGACTCTACTAGACTTGCTCATGACTCGTGAGACTGAAGTGAACCTAGTGCTCTAATACCATGTTGTCAAGACCCAAAATCCATTAAAGGTCGTGGTGGCGCCTAACGTTGCTGTCAGGCAAGTCAACAATTAAGTAATTAACTTTATTACTCATTTTAGTACTTTTAAAATCATAATTTCTTTCGATTAATATGTAATATGAAATTTACAAGTGAGTGGCAATATTTTTACAACTTTAATACCGAACAACTCAAAATCATCCCCAAAATCCGGTGTCACGAGTGCATGAGCATCAACTAGGAAGTAAAATAAAATACAATATTTTTCTCGAATACAAATAGGACAGGAAAAATACAAATAATTCTGGATGAGACTCTGCTGGCTGCGGATCGTAACCTGAAATGCAGCTCGTAGCAGGTCCCTCGCATCATCCGTGCCTCCGTGCCCAAAGAATCATCGGACATAAAGGTACCTGCACAAAAATATGCAGCAAGTGTAGTATGAATACGTAAATCCACATATACCCAGTAAGTATCTAGCCTAACCCCGGAGTAGTAGTGATGAGGGGTCTACATCGACACTCACTAGTAGTCCAATAATATATGGTAAAGTAAGGTGGTGAACAAATATGAGGCAGAGTAAATAAATAAAATAAACAAATGTAAACATGTGGTACAATTATCCTCCTTACCATAATCTCAAGCTCTTAATTAGCAAATTCCTCCTCAACCGGAGCATATGTATATGTGTGTGTGTGTATATATACATATATATATATATATATATATATATATATATATGTTATGAGTAGGTTGGAGTCTTGTTC
>AWOL01S0085504.1:13857-31870 GCA_000715115.1 Nicotiana otophora
TGTGTGTGTGTGTGTGTGTGTGTGTGTGTGTGTGTGTATGTATGTATAATGGACCTCACCAAATACGTTATTATAATTCGAATCAGGGAAAAACTCACAGATACGCTGGCTTCTTGCCAAATATTACGCACGATTCCATGAGGATATTTTTATAGAAATGATGAGGCGTACGGCCCGATTCAACATAAGAATTTAAATTGTGCACTGCCGAGGGTCAAATGGCACGAACAATAGATGCATCTATTAAACTGCCGAGGCGAACAACCCGCTCCTATGAGAGTGTGGTACATAATTCCTGCCGAGGCGAACGGCCTGACCCCATAAGAAGTGAAATACATAATCCTGCCGAGGCAAATGACCCGAACCCATTAGAATAAGAGGCTTTGACGGGTCCTTGACCCCACTCCCGAATAAACGTGTGAGTTGTAATTTATGTAACAAAAACCTTTCAATGAAACATATATATATCCCAGAAATATGACGTATGAGGAGTAACATTATTGGTTAACTAATCATGA
This sequence comes from Nicotiana otophora, assembly GCA_000715115.1. Taxonomy (NCBI): domain Eukaryota; kingdom Viridiplantae; phylum Streptophyta; class Magnoliopsida; order Solanales; family Solanaceae; genus Nicotiana; species Nicotiana otophora. The sequence goes on from AWOL01S0085504.1 coordinate 14,376, forward strand.
ACTCGTGAAGTCTCTACAAACACAATTCTAGTCTCAAGTAGTAATGTAAAATAGAGGAATTTAATAGGCGAGAGACTGCTCAAATAGTACAGCTATAGCATGATGTGAACCTAAGTCTACCCGGACAATAACATGAATCTAACTACATACAGACTCTCGTCACCTCGTGAGTACATAGTCCCCGCAACAAGTTGCACACATTAAATATATTACCTAGGGATAGTTTCCCTCTCACAGAGTTAGACCGGAGACTTACCTCTCTCCGAAATTCCATAACCGGATCCAAAGCCCTCTAACACCTCAAACCGATGCTCGTCGCTCCAAAACTAGTCAAACAATGTGCAAACCAATAAATATATACTCTAATACTCATGACAAATCAATTTAGAAAAATTCCCAACTCCATTCAAAAAGCCGATAAAGTAACCCTAGGGCCCACGTTCCCAAATTCCGAAATGTTCCAAGATAAATATTACCTATAACATTACGAACTCAAATATATGATTTATTATCAATTCCATGCCCAATTCGTGGTCAAAATCCAAATATTTACATAGATCTTTCCACAATTCGTGGTCTACCAAAACTCCAAATTTTCCACAATTGTTTCATGAATTTCCATGTTAAAATCTATATAAAATCCAAGTATTTAACTTGTAATAGGTAGGAATCACTTACCTTGACATAAATGATGAAGATAGAGCTCCAAAATAGCTCCTAGGTCGGCTCCCATGGAGGAAATGAGATGAAATGAGCCAAACCCATTTTTGCAAATTTATACACTGCCCAGGCGACCCTTCTTCACGTTCGCGATGAACAAAATTCTCAAAAGCCATTTTCAAATTCTTTTCAGGCAGCCTCTAGTATAATGGTCATAACCTTTTTGTACAAAACTCCAAATCACAAATGGTTTGACTTTATGGAAACTACACATCAAGGAATATAACTNGCCTCTAGTATAATAGTCATAACGTTTTGTACAAAACTCCAAATCGCAAATGGTTTGACTTTCTGGAAACTAGACACCAAGGGCTACAACTTTTATTTTTAGATCATCTCTAGAGTCATTATAGATTGAGAGATATAAGATTCCGAAATCAGACGACGGATAGCAGAAATTCCTTCTTCGCGAACGCGAGAGCCTCTTCGCGAACACAAAGAACAAAGTACCAGCAGAAAAATCCTTCTTCGCGAGCATGAGAGGCTCCTCGCGAACGTGAAGAAAAACACCAGAACCGGTAACCAGCAGCATCAAAACACCCAAACTTGGTCCCAAATCATACCCGAGGCCCCCGAGACCCAGTCCAATCGTACCAACCAGTCTCAATACATACTACGAACCTGCTTGAGGCCTTAAATCACATCAAACAACATCAAAACCATGAATCTCACCCCAATTCAAGCTTTATGAACTTTAGAACTTCAAACTTCTACATTCGATGCCGAAACCTATCAAATCAAATCCGATTGACCTCAAATTTTGCACATAAGTCATAATTGACATTATGGATCTACTCCCACTTCCGGAATCGGAATCCAATCTAGATATCAAAAAGTCCACTCCCGGTCAACTTCCCCAAAACCTTCAATTTTCCTACTTTCGCTAAATGACCCCGAAATGACTTACGGGCCTCCAAATCCACATTCGGATGTGCCCCTAAGACCAGAATCACCATGCAGAGCTATTCCCAGAATCGGAATCCCAAACGGACATCGATAACATTAAAATACACTTCAACCCAAAATTAGGAAATTGTTAAACTTTTAAAAATGTCAACCTTCAGTAATAGGCGCTGAAATACTCCCGGGCCATCCGATACTCGAACCGAACATACGCCTAAGTCCAAAATAATCATACAGACCTATTGGAACCTTAATATCTGGATTCCGAGGTCGTTTACTAAAACTCCAAACCTTAGTCAATTCTTCCAACTTAAAGCTTCTAAATTTAAAATTTTCTTCCTAAATCAACTCCAAACCTCCCAAAATTTGATTTCGACCACACGTACAAGTCATAATACCGGAAGTGAAGTTACTCAAGGCCTTAAACCACTGAATAACACGCCAGGGCTCAAAACGACCGGTCGGGTCATTACAGAACAGTTATAAGGAACAAGACAATATTGGTGGCTCAAGGATATAGTCAAGAGGAGGTCATAGACTATGATGAGACTTTTGCTCCAGTTGCAAGATTGGAAGCAATTAGGCTCCTTTTAGCCTTTACTTGGTTTGAAATCAATGAATGTCTTGAGCATATGTACAAGCTTGACAAGGCACTATATGGGCTCAAACATGCTCCAAGAGCGTGGTATGAAAGATTGTCCAAATTCTTGCTTGAGCATGGCTATAAGAGAGGTAAAATTGTCAATACTTTATTCTTGAAAGAAAAAGGTAAAGATTTCTTAGTTGTTCAGATATATATTGATAATATAATCTTTGGAGCAACAACTGATAGGTTAAGTAAAGAATTTGTTAAGCTAATGAGGAGTGAATTTAAAATGAGTGTGATGGGTGAGCTTAATTTCTTTTTAGGCTTAAAATGGAACTATGATATCCATCAGCAAAAGTATGTGAAAGAGTTGCTCAAAAGGCTTAAGATGGAAGATTCCAAAGAAATTGACACTCTTATAGCAACAACCACGAAACTGGATTTGGATGAACCTGGTTCATCTGTTGATCAGAAAATGTATAGGGGAATGACTAGCTTTTTGTTATATCTCACTGCTAGTTGACCTGGCATTATTTTCAGTATAAGCCTTTGTGCTAGATTTTAGGCAAATCCAAAGGAGTTTCAGTTGAAAGCAGTCAAGAGGATCTTGAGATACTTAAAAGGCACAACTGATATTTTCCTATGGTATCCAAAAGGTAGTAATTTTAATTTAGTAGGATATACTGATGCTGATTATGCATGTTTTCTTGTGGATAAAAAAGTGTACTTCAGGTATGGCATATTTTCTTGGCCCATGTCTTGTATCTTGGGCAATCAAAAAGCAAAATTCTATGTCTTTATCTACTGCTTAAGCTGAGTATGTGGTTGCTTTCTCATATTGTGCTCAATTTTTGTGGATTAAACAACAACTAATGAACTTTGGAATTGATGTAGATTATATCCCTATCTTTTGTGACAATACTAGTGCAATCACTATGACCAAGAAACCGGTCCATCACAAAAACAACTAAGCATATAGATGTTAGGCATCATTTTATGAGGGATAATTTTGAAAAGGACTTGATCACTATGGAATTTTATGCTACTGATAAGCAAATAGCTGACATATTCACAAAATCTTTGAGTAGGGATAACTTTGAAAGGAACATATTAGAATTAGGGATGATTAAGATTGCCTAAAATAAACTGATTCCAATTCAATGATTGGCCAGATAACATGTGAATTTTATAAATAATTAGATTAGATATTGCTCAGTCTTATACTCTTATTAGTATACTCTTGTGCCAATGTGCTAAAATGTCTCACTAATTTATAATGATATTACTCTTATTTTCTTGGAAAAAAACAGTCTTACACAAGAGAACTTTCAATGAAGAACCTGGTTCATCGAGCTTATAAGGTATGTATTCTACATTCCGCATAATTTAAAATAATATAAAAATCGTGATTTGAAAAGAGTCGCACTTTATCCCACAGTACTTCTGAACCAATCAGTTACAAATGAATCAGTTTCACCAAGAGTCCCACGCGCCATAATTGCCTACATTTTTGGGGAAGAGTCCAAAGTCTCTTCAAACTGACACTCCCAAGTTGATTGGACTTATAACCTCCAAAAGCGCCATTATACACTCAAACTTTCCCTATTGATCTGACCTTATCTTTTTCCTTCATCTCTCATTTTCTAAAAATAAAACATTTCTAAACCCTAAACCACTCTCAAAATTCTTCATTTACTTACACTGATTAAATGGCAAACGTATCTGAAAACCCCAAGAACACTGAGAACCCTTCCTCACCACCTAAAGAACCTTCACCCACACCTTCAACTACCCAAACCCCCCAAAAACATGTCAGGATGCTTGCACAAAAAACAATAGCAAGTAGAGAACATGCCAAGAAATTGAATGAGAAATTGCAGGCTAGTCAAGCAGAAGAACCCTATAAATCTGATGAGTCCTTCAAGTCTGCGACTAAGGGGGAAGAACTGGTTACATATGAAACTGAACACATAACTTCGGGTTGAAAACTTCTAATATTGTTTCTGAAATTGCTGAGAATCTTAAAAATAGCTTTGTGTTGGTTGGTTCTATTGCTGGTGTGAAAACTGCTGAATCTGAGGTAAAAATATAAAAGAAAAAGGGAGTGAGGGTATTGAAATAGATGTGAGGGGAAAGGGAGAAGAAAGAGTGGCTGAACCTTCTTCACCCACTCTTGTTGGTCTGACTAAAGAAATATGGCCAATGGTATTATGGGGAGAGGAGAGTGCCGATAGGGAAGAAAGTGTTGAAATTAGAACTAGTAGTTCTGGGGATACTACTGCAGTGAAGGAGATGATTAGGTTGAGAAAAAGGTTCCAAGAAACTATTTCATCTAGAAAGGAACCCCTCCATGACCAACTGCTGAAGGTTTCTGATAGTTACAACCCAAATAAAAAGAAGAGTGCAGGAGTTAAAATTCCTGAAAAGGTAATAGTTGGCAAGAAAAGAAAGCCTGCCTCTTCTATCCCTATAGAGGCTCATCCCATGAGAGAAAGAACTACAAGAATACAGAAGAAATAGAGTGAGGCCAACTTTAAAAAGGCCTTAGCTGAAAGTGCCAAGAAAGTTACTGCCAAGGGGAAGAAGAAAGTTGGAGAGATAAGTGAGTCAATTCAGATAGAGGAGATGGACCTGATCCTTCTTGATGGGGAGGAGGCAGAGAAAGTGGGTGTTGTGACTCTCTGTTCTAAAAAAGAAAGACTTCTAAGAAGAAGTCTCCAGAAAAGCCCGTTAAGACAGAGGACTCTGCCTTGTCCAAAAGAACTAGGTTTGCTAGGAAATCTAGGAAAGTTTAAATAGCGGAGGAAGAAAGTGAAGAAGAGGAGATTGATGAAGAAAATAATAAGCTGGTGAAATTCTAAAAAAGAATCATTTTGAAGGGAAGGCTTCTTAGTGATTTAGAGGAAGAATGTATGGTTCTGCTGCTGGAAAAACTAGAGATACAAAGATGGAAGGACATGGTCCTTCAGTTGAAAGGAAGGTTGGCCAGCGCAGAAATTGTTGAATTCTTTACAAATTCTGAGATTGACCATGGAAGGGTCAATAATGGAGTAAAAGAAGTGAAGGTAAGCTTTGATGACAAGGAGCTTGAGGAGATTCTAAGTATACCTGCTGAGGGGTATAATGACTATAAAAAGTTGAAGTGGCCAGTCTAGAAAATCTTCCCACCTCACTGGCCATTACCAAAAAGTTTGCTAATATGGACTTGGAGCAAGAGCTCGGAGCTGTATGCAAGAGGGTGATGAAGCCTGCTCACATGTTCTCTTTGAATTTGTGAACAAGGTGGTTCTTCCTAGGTAGGAAAGAAGACACATTGCGGCCTTCATGGACCTGGTCCTTATAAATTATTTGGATAGTGAGAAGCAAATAAATTGGCCATGGTTCATAATCTAGCTCCTTCATAGGGTTGTGTGTGGCACCCATGCCATTCCTTATGGATTTATCCTAACTGTTGTTCTTCACTACTTCAAGGTTCTCCTCAAGAAGTAGGAAGTTAGTATGAGTAAAGGCTACTTTGGGGTTGGCAATTTAACTGACTGTGACTACCAAGTCCAAACTACGCCCAAAGAACCCGGTTCATCCCAGAGAGTACCTAAGAATAGCAAGGTTAAAGAATTAGAGCAGTTGAGTGAGTTTAAGGATGATGAGATTGAAAGGTTGAAGAAAAGGCTAACTGAAGTAGAAGCTGAGAGGGACTCTCTCAAGGCTGAGCTTGTAAAGGAGAAAGAGAAGAATGAGATCATTATTCACGACATGTTAAAGCTGCTTCAGGCCAAGAACCTAGTCCTTCCCAGTCCTAAACCTTTCCTAGCCCAGTTTGTAACCAGTGACCCAAGCGAGATTTTTCTATTTTTTGCTTATGGTTCTATGTTTCTATTTCTTTTTATGCTTTGTGGTAGGATCTGATCAATGAAATTCATTTTTGTTCTCTAATTGTTTGTCGATATTTCTTACATGGCTAATATACTTAGATTGATAAGAGAAAATTGAATCCATAATTTCATTTTAAGTAGCTTTACTGGCCATGAGTAAGATCTGCTAAAATCTGATTACCTAACTTAATTATACAACTTTTCGATGATGCCAAAAGGTGGAAGACAAGGTGTGCTTTTGCTTTGAATTGTGTTGTTTATTACCTAATGAACATGGTCCTTGATGATTAGTGACTTTAAAAGAAAAGTATTCCGACATTGTCTTTGATATTGAGCTGAGTTGAAACAGGTTACATGTTTCTGAAAAGCACAGAGTTTGTCATCATCAAAAAGAAAAAATTTGTTGACCTAAGCGGTTTTGGTTTTGATGATTGACAAAGGAACATATACATGAACCAGGTACATGGACAGTGTACCCAGGTCACGGTCATATTCAAGCAAAAGGCATGCACGTATAAGAGATAAGTATAAGTGATTATTTTTTATAATCCCTGGATGTGATTATTTTTTATAATCCCTGGATGAAAAGATTGCATAATTGATAAGGAGCATGACTCCTTACTTGAAAAGAACTCTATCCAAGATAAGAAAAGAGTTAGAAGTTGAAGATAACTAGAACTCTTCCACCAAGGAAGAGTAACTTATCAGGTTTCTAGTTAATCCTAATCCTACTTACTCTTTATATATCGGTTGTGTTCTCTTTTATAGGTAACGCACACGCACTAAAGTTATACAAGAATTGAGAGCAAAATAGCAAGGCATTTTGTACGCAATTCCTGTGAGTTTCAAGAGTACGATCCTAGAGCTACATGAACCAGTTAGAAGAATCAATTCCATGAGTCTGTCTTTTATTCTAGTTCAACTTTAGTAGATAATTTTAAGTTGTACCTTTTAACTTTTTTTTAGAAGCATTTGTACTAGATACTTGAATTGTATTGTTCAAGTTAGAGTTAACTCGAAGCAGTCGCAACAGCCTTTGGTTTGTTGTCACAAGGGTTAGAGTTTAATCCTTAGATTTGCAAGAGATTTGTAAACATTGTTATTTGACTTAGATTTGTAGTGAAGTGTTGAAAAAACTCAAACTAGGAAGTAGGTCGTAATTTTTTCATCTTTTAAGCCGGGAGAATCAGGTCCTTCTATAATTCAATGCACGCGAAAATTGGACATCACACAAATCACCTCCCCTCTTGTGTGATATTAAAGTATAAAACATCACTAGTCTTTCATAGTAGAATGAAATATATCTCCATCGATTTTTACTTTGTTCGAGATCAAGTGGAACGAAATAAACATTCAGTCAGTATATCCACCGGAGATCAACTTGCATATGCTTTGACAAGGGCATTATTGAAACCGTCGTTTTCACACTTCATTTACAAGATTGGCATCAAGGAGATTGAGCCCATCTTTAGAGGGCATGATAAGGATAGATATTGAAAGTTTATCCATGTGATAGAGTTTGAATTGTTCCTGATTGTAACAGTTGTATTGAAAGTCTATCCATGTGATAGAGTTTGAATTGTTCCTGATTGTAACAGTTGTATTGCATACTATTTAGGATTCCATTGTAACAGTTGTTCCTACTATTTAGAACTCCACAACACATCTCTTCTCTACCTACACTTATATCTGTGTATATACTTCATATTTATTATTCAACGATAAGTAAACCTTTTACAACTTGTCTTTTACTCTTATAAATTGTGCATTAGAAGTTGTACAAGAGAGGAGTCCTCTGTTCATCCTTTTAGCAGAGTCCCTGCGTAAAAATAGTAGTGTCACCTAAATTAGGCTTTTGGTTTTAAGCTGTAAAGAAGTGGACTTGTCCATCTTCTTCTGTATTTTTGAAGAGGTTAGGCTACCTATACTATATTTGCTAACATATTTGTATACTAAAATTATAATGTGAAGTATACTATATTTACTTACATATTTGTAGTGTGTCGTATTGAAACAATATTTGATATAACCGTGGTGGAAAAGTTGGTTGAGATATGATGCATGCAGTTTTTAATGGTTAAAATGTTGAATAAGAGAATGAAGATGATGAGATGCTTTTTAGGAAAGGATTGACGGTATTTGAGTTGTAGTCAATGTTAAGCTAACTTTAGGGATTTAAAATTTTTTTGAGAAATGATTTGATTTATATTTGAATGGTAGTCAATTGGGTTAGTATTATATTTAGGACGTAATTGCGTTTAGATTTCTGCATTTTTTTTAAGATATCGAGTGTATTTAGATTTCTTTTTAGGCGTTAATTGATATGGATTTAACACATGAGGTGCCTCTTAATTTGGTTGAATATGATCAGCACAAATATAGTCAAACTTCTCTATAACAATCTTGTTTGTTTTAGATTTTTTTTATTGTTATAGCGAAATGATGTTTTATAGAACATATATTATAACATAATATGAAAATTGGTTCCAAAGAAATTGACTTTTATAGTGAATGGTTGCTATACAGCGATGCTGTTATAGAGAGGTGTGACTTTAGAGATAAAGAGATCTTTATGATATCCTCTTATAAATCTCTTTTTTGGTACCACATACAATAATCAAAACAGTACAATTAATTTGTAATAATATTTGTACGATGGTAAGACTTTTGAATCTTCTTTTGTAAATTCTGAAGATTAAAGTCAAAATAAAAAATTAAAATTAAATTATTTTCGAGTCTAAAAATGAGTACTAAATATTACTCCTATGAGGAGATGGTATTTATCAAAAAAACTATTTTGGGTGAGACACAATTATTGAGTGGCAAACACAAATTGTATGTGATTCCTCTTATATTTTGCCAAGTGTCTTGTGAGTCCCACTTGGGCATTCCTATCTCCCCTCTCGAGTACCATCCTCTCTCTTCTTTTGTTTGACTATCTTCTTTCTTTTTTTTTTTTTGTTCTTTTCATCTTTCATTTTCTAAACAAAAAATTCTCTACAAATGTCTATAAAAGGACAATCGGTCACAAAGCATACTTGCATTTAAGTTGGGTTGGTTCGTAGAAGGGTCGTATCCCAAAAAATGTGATGTAGTAGGTTGTGTACAATAATTGGTTCATCAAAATTCAAATACAAATAAAAGGGAAGAGAACTTATCCAAATAATTTCAAAAATGAAGACTCACAATGCCAAAACTTTTGTGTTACAATAATATACTAAAACATCACTTTTATTTAGAGGCTCAAAGCTGCTTAAGAACAACAAAATGATGAATGTCGCAACCCAAAACTCACTATATGTCATGATGGCGCCCGACGTCGTCGTTAGGCAAGCCAACAGTGAATTACTAACTTCATTATGCATTTTATTATTTTCGAAATCATGAATTTTATTAGATAAAGAAATCAACGCATTAAAATCATGAAAACTTACAATTTAAGTAGAAGAGATAACAAAAGTGTGTGAATGCTAAGCAGAACCACAAACAACTTTTGTTAGTATCCCAAAACCCGGTGTCACAAGTGCATGAGCGTCAACTAAAGAGTGCAATAATAATACAACGTCTGTCTGAAATATAAAATATACAAGATAAAGTAAATAAATAAGGTGGAGATTTTGTGTGCTGCGGTTCGTAGGATAGAAAGCAGCTCACCATAAAGTCCCCTCAGCTGTTGCGCCTATGCACCAAGATGGCCACCAAATGAATATGTCAGATCCTGCACATTTAGTGCAGAAGTGCAGTATGAGTACGCAAATCAATGTGTACCCAGTAAGTATCTAACCTAACCTCGGAGAAGTAGTGACGAGGGGTCGACATCGAAACTTACTAGTGGTCCAATAAAATAATATACTAGATTATAAGCAGGTATGAGACACACAGTAACCATGAGATAAAAATGTAACTCACATAATTCCCCAACTTTTCCTTTGACAATATAAACCTCTCGAATGTCATATGCTATCTCACTGATCAGAAATATCAAATGTAATCTCAAATGGATAAGGGATACCATAAATATGTCAGGTCTCAATAAAAAGGGCATTTCACGAATATTCGAACTCCTACCGGTATTACGCATGATTATGTCGAGGTCGTACGACCAGATTCAGAGTGGCGTATACACCGCTGAGGGTCAACCGGTGCAAACCAGAGATGCATCTCAATATAATGCCGAGACGTTCCGCCCGATCCACAAGAAATGAACGAACTTAACGAATTACGAGTCATATGCTTATAACATAGGTACGAAGCATAAGGTTAATATAACTTTTACAGTTTATAAAATATCTTGCCAAACGACTCAAGGTGATAAAGTCCGGCCTTATATATTCCTAAGTCAATTTCAGTTATAAATTTAATTAATTAAGCTAGCAAATTGAGTTCAAATAATTTAAATATTACAGGATAGGGTCCTAGGTCTACCCAGACATAATCATGCTTTAGCTACATATGGGCTCTCATCACCTCGTGCGTACGTAGCACCCACAACTAGTAGCACGTAACAATTTTAATACCTACGGGGCAATTTCTCTCTCACAAGGTTAGACAGGAAACTTACCTCGCTCCAAAGTTTCATAACTAGTCCCAACGCCTCTCTAACACCTCAAACCGATGCCCATCGATCCAAACTAGTCAAACAATCAGGAAAACTAATAAAAATATAATCCAACCCTGGCATCGCCAACGTCAAAGTCTTAGCATAACAATCTAGAACAGCTTGACATGAAGACAATCAATCCATACCCAAGATCACGTCAAAATCAACCATGCTAAGCAACAAAAGATCAACTCTAGTATCCAGACTCCCAATGGTCACTACAGACGACCGATATACATGGTTCACAATAATAGTATCGCCCGCCGGTGTAGAGACATGAACAGATGAAACTAAGGACTCACGGGGCATATCCAAATGATGAGCGAAGTACGATAATACATATGAATAAGTGGAACTAGGGACAAACAGTACAGAGGCCCCTGTGGAAAACTGAGACAATACTTGTGATGACTATGTCTGAAGCAAGAACATCTAGTCTGGCAGGAATAGCATAGAATTGAGCCTGACCGCCGCCTGATCGGCCTCGCCCTCTAGGGCGACCCCTAACTGACTGAGCTCCACCCCGAACTGGCTGAGTGTGTGGTGAAATAATGGGAGCTGAAGTCATAGGCCGACTCTTTTGCTGAGCTGGACCTCCCGTAAGGCGGGGACAATACCTCTTGATATGACCCATATCTCCACACTCGAAACATCCCCTCCCTGTGAATGACGGCGAGGGCTGGAGAGAGCTCCGAGCACCAAAATACCTGCTAGAAGTGCCCGGTGCCGATAAGTCCTGAACTAAAGGTGCATGGGATGAACTCTGAGGTAGTAGGGCACTGAGATATGACTGGCCATCATGATAACTATATGAACCATGGCTGGATGATGCACCACAGTGAACTGGACAACCCGTTTGAGCGTGCCTGTAAGGTCGACCCCTGCCGCGGTAAAACTGACCCCCCTGAAGGAACACCACTGAAATCACCTGATCCACGAGGCCTTTTGGCCTCCCTCTCACCCACTCCTGACTGCGGACCATCTCTATCTTCCGAGCAATGTCGACTACCTCATCAAACGTAGCACTAGATACCCTCTCCCTAGTCATAAGCAATTGCAACTGATATGTGAGGCCATCAACGAACCTCCGAATCCTCTCCCTATCAGTGGGAACTAGCCAAACTGCGTGACGCGTCAACTCAGAAAACCTCATCTCGTACTACGCCACAGATATTCCATCCTGACGAAGCTGGTCAAACTGTCTACGCAGCTCCTCTCTGCGAGACTGCGACACGAAATTCTCCAAGAAGAGAACAGATAACTCTGGCCATGTAAGTGGTGCTGCACCGACCGGCCTGCGCCTTTCATAAGCCTCCCACCATCTGAAGGCAACCCGAGAAAACTGAAAAGTAGTGAACGAGACGCCACTAGTATCCAGAATACCCGTTGTCCGAAGCATCTGCTAACACCTATCCAGAAAACCCTGAGCATCCTCTGACTCAACACCACTAAATGATGGAGGTCGAAGCCTCCCAAAACTCTCAAGCCTCCTCTACTCATCGTTTGCCATAACGGGGACTACCGGGGCCTGAGCAGCTGCAGCCGGCTGGGCTGGTAATGCTCCAGGTATCTGAAGTCCCTACACTACCTGATCCGGAGTACGGGTAACAGGGGTATGAGTACCTCCCCCGGCCTGAGAAGTGCAAGGTGCGGCCTAAGCCGAAACTGCCTGAGCAAGGCCAATGCAAACTGTCAAGATCTGGGCCAAAGTCTCCTGAAGGCCTGGAATCACAATGGGCACAGCTGGTGCCTGAGCTGGAGCAACTGGTAAGTCTATAGGTGCTGCCCTAGCTATACCTCTATGGAGTGTGCAGACTCAGGAGGGGCTCCTTCAGCCCAAGCGCTATCATAAATCAGTATAACCATTGCGGCGTGCAGCCCGATCGCATAAATGTCACTCATAATCATGCACTCGGCCTCACTCAGTCATCAATCTCTCCAGTCTCTCTCTCACGGTCTCACAATGTCATGATACTGGCCCGAAAACAATGATATGATGCATCAATAAACAACAACAGAGACTGAGATGTGATATGAAATGAATGAATATGACTGAGTATAAAATATCAATGAAATCAGTAAGACAACAACAAGAAACGGCCGCTATGGGTCCAAATAGTACTTGCATAAAGCCTAAACATGATATCTAGCATGAGTGACAGCTCAATTACTTTATCACATGATGAATACACGGGTATCAACAAGATGAAAACTACTATATGGTGCTATGGAGTCAACCAGGTCACAATTCTCACAGTGCATGCCTGCACGCCCGTCACTTGGCATGTGTGTCACCTCAATACCAATCACATAACACATAATTCGGGGTTTCAAACCTTCAGAACCAAGTTTAAAAGTGTTACTTACCTCAATCCGGGCTAAATTCTACTCCAAAATGCCCTTGCCTCTCAAATCCGTCTCAAAACATCCCAAATCTAGCCACAAGTAGTACAATAAAATCAATATAGGCTAAAGGAATTAATTCCACAAGAAAAATAGCCAAAATCCGAAATCGGCCCAAACCCGTCCCCCGGGCCCATTTCTAGAAATCTGACAAAATTCACAAAATCCGAAAGCCCCTTCACTCACGAGTCTAACCATACCAAATTCATCAAAATCCGACACCAATTGGTCATTCAAATCTTCAAAACCAACTCTCCAAATCCCTAGCCTCTAACCCCCAAATTACACCTCAAAAACATACCATCTAGGTGGAAAATCAATGGGGAAACATAATTATTGAACAAAAATGAACACAAGAAAACTTGCCTCAAGAATCCCCTTGAAAAATCCTCTCAAAACCTCCAAAATCCGAGCTCAAAAATGTGAATGAAGCCAAAAATCTCGGACCCCGCTGATATAGGTTCTGCCCAGGAATTTTCGCACATGCGGAGCCTGGACTCACACCTGCGCGCCCACTGGTGTGAAAATCGGGGCGCACCTGCGAAAATGACTAACTCTGGCTGCCTCCGCTCCTGCGAACAATGGTCTGCATCTGCGCTATCACAGGTGCGGAGAAACCATCGCACCTGCGGCCCCTGCTGGTCTCCACCCTTTCCTCACCTGTGCACAACTTGCAGCACCTGCGGCATCGCATCTGCGGTCCCCTCTACGCAGATGCGGTCACACTAGCAGCTCTCAGACTTCAGCAACTTCTCAAATCAAATTCCAAGTACGTTAACCACCCGAAATCAACCCGAGGCCCCCGAGACCTCAACCAAACATACCAACAAGTCTTATAACATCATACGAACTTAGTCGAATCTTCAAATCACCTCCAACAACATCGAAAACACGAATTACACACGAATTCAAGCCTAAGAAACTTCAAAACATTCCAAATTCTACAAACGACGCCGAAACATATCAAATCACGTCCGATTGACCTCACAATTTGCACACAAGTCATAAATGACCCCACGAACCTACTGCAACTTCCGAAATCGGAATCTGGCCCCGATATCAAAAAGTCAATCCCCTGGTCAAACTTTCCAAAAATTCAATTTTTACCATTTCAAGCCAAATTCTACTAAAAACTTCCAAATAATTTTGCGGGCACGCTCCTAAGTCCACAATCACCATACGGAGCTACTGGAATCATCAGAATTCGTATCCGGGGTCATTTACACATAGATCGACATTTGGTCGATTTTTCCAACTTAAGCTTTCTATTTAAGAGACTAAGTGCCTCATTTCACACTGAATTCACTCCAGAATCGAACCAACTAACCCGATAAGTCATATTACAGCTATAAAGCATAAATGGAGCGGTAAATGGGGGAACGGGGCTATAACTTCTCGAACCGACCGGCCGGGTCATTATAATTTAACTCAAAATGTGTAAAAATATCTTACCTCAAGATGAATGACGAAAATGGCTCCTCCAAATAGCCCAAGCAAGAGAGAAATGAGTGAAATGAGAAAAAAGCCCAAGTAAGTGACATATATTCTGCCCATGCTCTCTTCTTCGCGAACGCGGCAAGACCCTCGCATTCGCGAAGCACAACCAGCTTCAGCTCCCAAATCCTTCTTTGCGATCGTGGAGACAGGCTCGCGAATGGGATGCCTTATAGGGCTTGGCCATCGCGAACGCGGCTCCATCCTCGCGAACGCGTAGGCCAAGACTCCCCAGGCCCAGTTTTACCTTACGCGAATGCGGCCAAGCTATTGCGAACGCGGAGCACAACTGCCCAAACCTTCGCGAACGCGTTGAACAAAAATGCCCCAATCCAATTCCTTCTTCGCGAACGCGTCTCTCCCTCCGCATTCGCGAAGAACAAAACCAGCACTAGCAAACCAGCAACAATAATTCATCCAAACTTGGTCCGAAACCATCCCAAAACATATCCCGAGGCCCTCAGGACCTCGTCCAGTCACACAAACCAGTCCCAAAATATTACACAAACTTGCTCGAGGCCACAAATCACATCAAACAACAATAAAACTATGAATCGACGATCGATACCTTTCTTTCAACTTTCAAACTTCGTCGAACGCGTCCGAATTATACTTAAACATTCCGGAATGACGCCAAACTTTACATGCAAGTTACAAATCACGATATGAACCTATGCTAAGGCTCGGAACCCCAAACGGACATCGATAACACCAAAGTCCACTTCAAAGCAAACTTAGGAAATTCTAAAATCTTCAAAATTCCAAGTTTCCACAATAAGCGTCGAAATGCTCCCGGACCACCCGATGCGCAACCCCAATATACGCCCAAGTCCGAAATTATCATATGAACCTATTGGAACCTTCAAATCCCAATTTCGAGGTCATTTACTTAAATGTCAAACCTTGGTCAACTCTTCCAACTTAAAGATTTTGAATTGAGAATTCTCCTTGCAAATCAACTCTGAACTTCCCAAAATTCAATTCTGACTATGCGTACAAGTCATAAAACATGAATTGAAGCTACTCAAGGCCTCAAACCGCTGAACGACAAGCTAGAACTCAAAACGACCGGTTGGGTTGTTATATCCTGCCCCTCTTAAACATATGTTCGTCCTAGAACGTGCCAAGAACAGTTCCGAAGTTGCTCAAAATCGTTATATAACACCTCGTGCACCTACCCGTGCCACCACAACCCATGTGAGCACATTAGCTCGAGCTCGACTGAAGATCCTTCCTACTACCTTAGCCCACAAACCTTAGAGACAAATTCCAACATCCGGAATTCTCTACCTGGTCTGATTCTAACATACGAACACCATATCAATCTCAACACGCTGAACCCAAAACATGATCATCCATAAATGTTGCAATCACACATTGCACCACATGACTCATATGCCCATAATAACATCATCTAACCACAATAGCTGCAACTTCATGAATCTGATACCCGTAATACACCTCATAACACATATCAGCCATGTTTCAACTCTCGCAACACTGCAACGATGAACGTGACACGTAGGAGTTCATAACCACCTGCCCAATCAATAAATCATGTAGTCTCTCCACTTGACAAGAACCATTTCCTCATTCTGAACTGAATAGTGACATTTTCTCTTTGATATACCTTACATGAATCCGATCGCACTGATTTCAGGTCCAATAACCTCATCCCACCCAATACAAGGTGCTCGGGCAATAAGCCACCTCAAACACCATCTAAAATCTTATATGAAGCCATCAATGCTCCAACACGCTACAACTCGAATATGACTCACAAGGAAGAATGAACTCTAACAAGGGACAACCCACCCCGCGTAACGAATAAAACGACCTAACAAATGCTATGAACCTATCTCAGAGATGAGAAACAAGGCATGCAATTAAGTATAAGGAACCGTACTCAACATCTCACTATTGCGATGTGCAACCCGATCCATACATGATACCGTTACGGTGCGCAACCTAATCCACACAACATACCTGGGGCGCCGTGCCACCCAATCCAAACACGATACCGTTGCGGCGTTTAACTCGATCCAAACATCATGCTCGTGGCGGCGTGCCACCCGATCCACACAATAATCAATAAGGAAATACCTACCGAGCCAAAATTCTCATACCCACGCAATGCTCGAATATCGACCACAAGCACGCCAAGTGCATAAATACAACCCTGGGAGACGGATAGTGCCGTGCACTACCAAAAACCCAAGCATGTCTAAGGTGCAATAAATGACTTGCATCTCGAGAGCCATCTTGCTCATATAACACCACCAGTACACGGGATCACAACACACGTGCGAATAATCAAGCCTTCTCACAACCCACATGGCATAATAGAGTTTTACGTAGAATAGCTAACGACAGGAATAACATCCGGCGCCTGAAGACTCCTCCATATGCAATGTTATGCCAAATGAACGCATCTAACCTATTGTAGAGCATACGTTCATATTAGATCTACTGGCGGATCTCAAGCTAATCCCGATCATCCCATACTGGGCCAATAACCTTTCAAAGATCCACAATGACCATATTCATGACACATACGAGCAGTCGTCCAACCCGGAACAAACTCCCCACTCCAGAACCAAAGGAACGGAGCGCCTTTCAGGCATAAACTTTTCCATCAGCGACATGACCAGAACCTCCATATCTGATTTCGATCTCTAACAATCAAATAACTAACATGCCCCACTTATACGACCTTCCCGTGGGATATACTCCCACAACCTTCAGCACCATGTAGTAAAATGTGAACATTAATGGCCATCGACCATGATATTTCTATAATACTGGCCAAGCATCCGAATTTCAATACCCAACACTCCTACCACAAAACAGACCATTTGCAGGCTGCTCTAAAATAGCGCCAACATACTCTGAATATCTGAAATCCCCCCCCCCCCCC
>AWOL01S0085504.1:43576-73316 GCA_000715115.1 Nicotiana otophora
CCCAATTTTTAAAGTTTAAATCTCCATTGGAGCCCACCCGCTTCACAAAAATCGTGTTCCCTCAGTATTTTAGTGAGCTAACACCGATCCAAGGCGTTGTGGATCTCTTCTATTGCTCGTTTCGATGGTCAAATCACTAATTTTTCTCAATTCAAAAAAACTCTAAAATGAGGTATTCCGACTCACGTTTATAGTAAAACTTATGTATATAAATTACTAAGTTTTTACTGTGTTGTATGCTTTTTGTGATCGTTTTTATATAGTTATTTTTTTTATTTTTTATCCGAATTAGTTTATTTATGTGCAAACAATTATGAAAATTATATATTGTTCTTTTGTTGGATAATTAGTGTTATATGTGACTTTAGTATTGTACATATAATAATGTGTGACTTCATTGTTGTTAGTGCCCTTTAGTGTTATGTTGTGTCTTTTATTGTTATGTAGTGCCCTTCAGCGTAGTAAAACTGATAATGAATTTTAGTTTATATTAGTTGATGTTGTTTATGACCATTTAGAGTAGTGTGACTTTAGTGCTCTTTAGGATTCTTTAGTCTAGAATAAAAACTACGTACCCTCATTAATTAACTCGGTTAGAGTACTCAATTATGGATTTGTAACGGTCCGGCCAGTCGTTTTGAAAGTTGTAGCCCTGTTCCCCCATTTACTGCTCATTTTGCACTTTATAGTTGTTATGTAACTTGTCGGGGTAGTCGTTTCGGGTCCGGAGGGATTTCGGAATGAATTGAGACACTTAGTCTCAAGGTTGAAAGCCTAAGTTGAAGTGGTTGACCGGATGTTAACTTGTGTATAAATGACTCAGGATTCGAGTTTTGATGATTTTGTTAGCTCCTTGGGTAATTTTGGAATTAAGAGCGTGTCCGAATTATAATTTGGAGGTCCATAGTTGAATTTGGCTTGAAATGGCGGAAGTTCGAAAATTGAAAGTTTGACCAAGAGTGGACTTTGTAGATACCGGATTCGGATTGGAGTTCCGGGAGTTGGAGTAGGTTTGTAGTGTCATTTGTGACTTGTGTGCAAAATTTGGGGTCAATCAGACATGATTTGATAGGTTTCGGCGTCGTTTGTAGAAGTTGGAATTCCTTAGTTTCAATATGCTTGAATTAGGATGTGATTCATGTTTTTGATATTGTTTGATGTGATTTGAGGGCTCAAATAAGTTCATATCGTATTTTAGGACTTGTTGGTATATTTGGCTGAGGTCCCGGAGACCTGGGGTTGATTCCGGTTGGTTAACGGATCGAAAGTTGAAATTGAGAGGTTGCAGAAGCTGGAGTCTGCTGGTGTAATCGCACCTGCGGAGCTTTGATCGCAGGTGCGGGCTGTGTTGCGCAGAAGCGAAAATCGAACTGGGAGCTGGGCTCGTAGAAGCGGCTTGGTGATTTGCAGAAGCGAGTCCGAATGGGCAGATTTATGGGCCACAGGAGCGGAGGAAACCGCAGAAGCGGAAGTTTGGTCACTTCTGCGATGCCACAGATGCGGTTAAGTGTCCGTAAAAGCGAAAAGGCTGGGCAGAGTGTTTAAATTCAAGGGTTTGCGATTTTTCTTCATTTTGAACATTTCAAGCTGGGGATTGGGCGATTCTTGAGATGATTTTCAAGGGGTTTCTTGAGGTAAGTCCCTTGTGCTCATTTTTAATCAATAATTTTGTTTCCTCATTGAATTCCCACCAAGTTTGTGTGTATTTAAGGGGAAATTTGGGAGTTTGAGGCTAGGGATTTGGAGAGTTTGATTTGGGGATATGGATGGCGACTTGGTGTCGGATTTTGGCAAATTTGGTATGGTTGGACTCGTGCTTGAATGGGCTTTCGGGTTTTGTGACTTTTACCTGATTCCGAGACATGGGCCTGGGCCGTCTTTTGAGTCGACTTTTGGCTTTTGATTGATAACTTAGTATTTTTCTTATGGAATTGATTCATTTAGCCCGTGTTGATTATATCGAATTGTTTATGGCTAGATTTGAGGCATTCAAAGGCCGTTTCGTGAGGCAAGGGTGTGTTAGAGTAGAGATTTGTACGGCTTGAGGTAAGTAACAGTTCTAAATTTAGTTCTGAGGGTAGAAAATCCCGTACTACGTGTCTTGTGATTGGTGTTGAGGTGACGCACATGCTAGGTGACGGACGTATGGGTGTGCACCGTAGGAATTATGACATGGTCAATTCCATGAAACTGAATAGTTGAAAGATCTGTTATTACCCGTATACTCTCCATGTGTTATAGAAATTAAACTGCAAATCATATTAGAAATTATGTTTAGACTATGTGTTGGCACTATAGGGACCCACAGAGGTCGCGTACGTGTTGAATTATCTGCTAAATTATTGTTTTGTACTCAATCACAGTTTTACTTGCATATTTCATCTCAGTCTCTACTGTTCATTGTTGATACATTATATTATTTCTGGTTGGGCTGAATTTTCATGATTATTAAGAGCCCGAAAGACTAGAGAGGTTGATGACTGAGTGAGGCCGAGGGACTGATTGTAAGGATATTTATAAGATTGGGCTGCAAGCCGCATCATGTTTTATTGATCTATGCCATGATTGGCTTGTTATAGCGCTTGGGCTGAAGGAGACCCTCCGGAGTCTGTACACACCCCCAGTGAGCGCATGTACCTACTGAGTGCCAGTGCCGAGTGACTGGGAGGAAATGAGCGACTGTGAGGAATGAGTAACTATGAGGTTGGAGTGAATGGAAAAACTGAGTGACTGATTCTCTGAGAGAATGCATTTGATTTCTTTACTGTTGCACTTCAGTTGGCATATATCACTGTCATGTAATTTCTGAGAGATATTATATCTCGTTTCAATTGAACTTGACATAAATTAACTGTTTTGGCCTTAATTGTCGAACTTGAAAGCATGCCTATCTTCCTATGTTGAAATTACTGTAACTAAACTATAACTGTGAAGCTCGTCACTACTTTCACTCCTTTATTTAGTCTGTTACTTAGTGAGTTAGTTGTAATTACGCTACGCCATGCACTTCGTGTGTAGATCCAGGTATTTTCAGACACGGTGGGTGTTGATTCTCTGCGGAGTTTGATCGTTTGGAGATTTCAAAGTAGCCACCCGACGTTAACAGACCTTGTTTCTTCTTCCCTATCTTTCCGCTTATTGTATTTAGTTTCGGACTATCATAGACAGTATTTTTCAGGCTTGTGATGTATAGATACTCATGTACTCAGTGACACCCCGATGTTGGGAATTTCTGTATTGGGTTTTGACCTTCTATCTAGTTTTTGAGAGTTTTGGTGATTTAAACCTATGTACTTTATTCTTCATTTAAAAATATTGGAAAGATTTTGAACTGTCGGCTTGTCTAGTACCACGTTAGGCGCCATCACGACAGGCTAAGTTTTGGGTCTTGACAGGATTAAATGTATTACTAGATAATTACCAAATATTAGATGTGAACATAAAATAATTAGTTGACATTACAAAAGAGACATTGCCGGATTCTTGGGCAAAATATAAAAGTTAACAAACAAATAGTTACGAATGAAATAAATTAAATATTATTTAATATTAAGTTTGTAGTATTTTTTATATGAATAATTATTTAATATATTTTTATTAGTTATGAAAATTAAAAATTTAATTATGTTATAACCCAAACAATCTGGAAAAAAAATGACAGTTCAAAAGCAGTCAGCAGTCAACTTCTCTAGTTGTGCGACAGAATGTCTCAAAAGCTATCATAACTCAAAATGCTTTTGATGCACTTACACATGATCCTGAACTTGATCGAGATACTGGGCAACATACAACTGATAAGGGTCAGTCCAATATGCAAAGCGTTTCAGCTGTACAGGAGAATAGAGCAGGGCTGCCTGATCATCATATTGCAGCACTTCAGCAGATTAGCTTTTCAACTGCTCGAAAGAATACAAGTAATGATGCTACTAGTCCAAATATGTTCGATGCAATTGTGAATGAGGAGGATATTTTCATGAACTCACCAACCATTACTGATGCCAAGATGCAGCAACAAATAGTCACATGTGTTAACAGCGACAAAGAGGCTCAAACCAGTGCAAATTTACTAAGGAAAGAGAGTGCTCGACTAAGTTCTTCAAACACCAATCTGGTTGGGGAAATAACGAGTGTTTTCAGCACTCCTAAGTTATAATTCTCCAGCCCTAATGTAGAAAAAATAATCAAAGATGCTCGGGATGTAATGGTGTTGAATGCCAATATGGTTAAGCAACCATTGGTCACTTTGAACACCTCTGTGTTTGAAGTACCTACACTGTCAGTGGAGTCGTTTGGTGAACATGGAGGTGAGTCTGGGCAGTTGCTTCTGTCCACAGGCAATAACAACGAAGTGGTGCAATATCAAAATTTGAGAAAGATGGTTCGTGAACGATAGGGTTGTTATGAAGAGCATGATAGAGTGTTACCAAAATCCAAAACTAGGGCTGACAAAGTTGAGGAAGAGGAAGAAGAGAACTGGGGGAATAAAGAAGATGGTGAACCTACTAATTTTGCTAATAAGGAGAGTGAATATGAATAATTACGGTCTGTATGATCACCAACATTGCCAAAAAATGGCTGCACTGTGAGGCCTCCAGCTTTTGTCCCTAGGAATTCAACAGTTGGTACTATAATTGTTCAAAATGCAGTAACAACTACAAAGGCTGGACAGCAGCAAGTTGATACAAGCAATCAAGCTATTTCTCTGGAAGATAGGATATTCCTAGACGCAGTGGGATGCTCTAAACCTCTAAACTTGTTAAATCCATGTCAAGCTTTTAGCACCGGAGAGGTAAGAACAAAAATGCTCAATTAAACGCTTTCACAATAAAGCCTAATGCCATGATTGTGAAAAGGCATAAACCATTAGGTATGGTTGCACTAAGTCTTGCTAATCAACAACTAGAGGCCAACTTACGTGTGGCCATTTATGAAAAAGGCGAGGAAGAGGAGTTACTTGATTATTTTAGAGACGGTAAAGTGAATGAAGAAGTAACACTTAGGCTACTCCCAATGAGAGCTGCAAAGCAAAAAGGGACAGCCCCGACCACGTCTACAAGATCCAATCGATCGAAGAAGAAATGAAGATTTTTGAAGATTTATTGAACATAGTTGAAGAGGAATTAAAGGAACTAAAAGTTGAAGAACTCACAAGTTTGAAGAATGAGGGGCAAGACTCTAATTTCTACCTTGTTTTATTTTATCATTTTCTAAGTATCATATCATGTAATATCTTCACAGAGTATATTATAAACTCTGTGATGATCATAGAATATCAAGCTCATTCTAGTTCTTATTTTTTTCACATGCGTGCTAGTAGATGAGGTTGTTCATGCCTCAATAGGAATTGTAAGGTAAGGTCTAGCACGTGTTGAAAAACAACTGTACCTTTTGCCCCCTTGCTTGTACTCTTCCTTTGTGGTTTTTTGCTTTTATTATTAATATAATAACTACTAGGTAATGATGCCTAGTGGTTTAATTTGCCAAAAAAAAAACCTACCAAATTTTAGTAAAACAATGAAAGAAACTAACATATAAAATATTAATGTAGGAAATTTATCAACCTAAGTATTTTTTTAATTTGAATAATATAAAATATATCTTGATTAGTTATGAAAATTAAATATTTAATTCTCTTATAACCCAAGAATAACTGAAAAATAGATGACAGTTCAAACAAAACCCTTCCGAAGTTTAGTCAAAAAATGTAAGAAACTAACATATAAAATAATAATATAAAAATTTTATCAACCTAAGTATTTTTTATATGAATAATTACTAAATATATCATGATTAGTTATGAAAATTAAATATTTGATTCTCTGATAACCCAAAAATATGTAGAAAAAAGATAGCAGTTCAAACAAAACCCTATCGAATTTTAGTTAAAAATGTAAGAAACTAACATATAAAATAATAATGTAGAAAATGTATCAACCTATGTAATAATATAAAAAGTTTATCGATTAAATATTAATATAAAAAATATCACAATATATTTAAAGATGTTAAATGATTAAACAGATATATACTTTAATTAATATTGTTTAATTTATAGACATCGTCATAGAGCTTCCCTCTGTGCATCCTGGACCTGTTGTTCGAGAGCTACTATTGTTCCAGGGTGGCCATAGGTCTTCACATATTTGGGATGGACATTGTTTGTCCCAGACCTTCCACCCCAGACATATAGACGATCTTTGGGAGTTCATTAGGAACCACCCACTTTATCCCCGTACAGTTAGACGCCTTGAGCAGACGGGGTTTTACCGGATTATAGAGATCGACCAGTTGCTGTTCGACTGGGCCCTGATCATGGCTATAATTGAGTGGTGGCGACCGGAGACGCACACATTTCATTTACCTATCGGCGAGGCTACCATCAAGCTAAAGGACGTGGAGGTTCTATTCGGGTTACACGTAGATGGTATGGCTGTCAGCTACCCGCATGCTCTTAGGGACTATACGGGAGAGGACTATCCACATATGTTGCAGAGGCTCACCGGTTTCCAACCTGCGGAGCCGACTGCTTTGAGTGGTGCTAGTCGATTGCAGCTGTCGCCTATTAGGCAGCATCTGGTGGTGCTGCAATTGGAGATTACTGATCACTCACCGCCAGAGGCCATCGACAAGCAGACGAGGTTGTTGCTGCTGATGATGTTTGGTGGTATTCTATTCCCGAATACTTCGGGAAACCTAGTTAGCTTGCGATTTCTGCATCATATGGAGCAGCTAGATGAGTTACCTGATTATAGCTGGAGTGGAGTTGTTCTAGCCTACCTTTATAGGCAGCTATCTCGGTCGTCCATGGGCACCGCGAGAGACGTCGCCGATTTTATACCGCTGCTGCAGGTGATAACATAATTAATTATTTTCATGATTATAGCTAAGATAGTAAAAATGACTTAAATGTTACGTCCATAATCAATATTAGGTTTGGGCCTGGGAGTGGTTCCTGCAGATCTAGCCACCTCTTCCACCGATAGCTCTAGATGCACCACCTTCATCGTTTCTACCACTAGCTAGGAGGTGGGTAGATAGGGGAGGCCATGCCCACGAGGTCGAGGCTCGACATCATCTCCCTTATTACAGGGATCTGTTGGATTTACTTGAAGATGCTTAGGTACATATATAACTAAGTTTGTTTGATAATGCTTGATCTGTCTTACGTTTACTCATGATTCTTGTGTTTAATAAATAGGTTATATGTAGGCCATACAACAACGAGCTCGTAGCTGGATTGCCAGATTATTTCTACCGCGATTGAGCTATATGGATGTATTCAGTTCTCACTTATATGTCTCGATATAGTCGAGCATCATGATATCAAGCGAGTCCTTCGACGGTTTGGTCGACTCTAGCTTATGCCTATTCTGCCCAGTTGGCATTCCACACATTACCAGCGGGATGATCGTTGCAAGGTCGACCAGACATACTTGGCCTGGCTAGAGGCCCACATGACCGTTTGGACCGATAGAGGATTGGGACCAGATGTATGGCATGATTTTGCCATAAACACCATATGATCGTTTGGACGGGGAGCATGAGTACATGGGTTGGTATAGTTGTGATGACCCAAAAGGTCATCTTTAAATTTAATAAATAATTATGTGTTCTAAGACCTCGAAAAATACTATTTATCATTCCTCAACTTGCGTGCGCAGTCCGTATAATTTCTTAAAAAGTTTTTATGTGAAAAATGGATTAAAATATAAAATAGAGTCTTAAAACTCAATTGGGTTGACTTTGGTCAACATTTTGAGCAAACAGACTCGGATCAGTATTTTGATAGCTCTGGTAGGTCAGTAACGTGATTTGGGACTTCGGCGTATGCCCGAAATTTAATTTGGGGGTCCCCAGCTCAAGTTATGGCCATTTAACGGAAACTAGAAATTTAAAGGCTAAAGTTGCCCACGGATTTGACCTTTTGATATCGGGATCAGAATCCGATTGTAAAAATTGAAAAAACTCTGTTATATTATTTATGACTTGTCTGCCAAATTTGAAGTCATTCCGGATTCATTAAACTTGTTTCGGTACAAGTTTTGTAAATGGAAAAGTTTGAAACTCTTAAGTCTGAATCATGGTATGAATTGTAATTTCGATGTTATTTGATATGATTTGAGACCCGGAGTAGGTCTGTATTATGTTACCGGACTGGTTGGTATAGGTGAACGGGATCCTGAGTGGCTCGGTAAGATTCAGGGTGAGTTTTAAGCGAATTCGGGCATTTCGGCGCTCTAATGTTATTCTGGAACTTTTGGAAAAGTGCGGACCGCACAATTTTGAGTGCGGACGCACTTCTGAGGAAAAGTGCAGACCGCAGAGGATAAGTGCGGACCGCACAATTTTGTGTGTGGCCGCACTTCAGAGGAAATGTGCGGACCGCATAATTTTGTGTGCGGCCGCACTTCAAGGGTTCTGCAGGTTCGATGGTCCGATTTAGCCCATTGAATCTAGTTTCCATAAATATATAGCATTAATCATTTGGACATTTATACAGAATGTTATGGCCAAATTACTGAAGCCTGGTAGTGCAGCCACTATTGAAGTGCGGCCGCACAATTTTGATCGCGGCCGCAGAACCCGAGATGTGCGGCCGCACAAAAATATGTGTGGTCAGCACAATGAAGGGTCAGATTGTGTATTATAAAACTGAGGATTGGGGTATTATTTCACATTTGGACTTTGAGAGCTCGGTTTGTGACGATGTTTCGTGGATTTTTCAAGCAATTCATTGGGGTAAGTGTTCCTTATCCTTTATTGGTTATATTTCATGATTCCATACTCATTTACATCATGAATCCGTTAATTTATGGAAGAAAAATCAGATTTTTATAAAATCTTCCAAAAATATAAAATTAAGATTTGAAAGTCAATCCGATGTCGGAATTCGATAATTGTTATATGGTTGAACTCGTATCGGAATGGGTGTTTGGATTTCGTAGATTTTTCCGAGATTTGAGACGTGAGTCCCACTATTGAATTTTGAGATAAATTTTGGATTTTAATTCGGAAAATTTGTAATTTCATACGAAATTAATTCCTACGATTGGTATTGAGTATATTAAAATATTTATTACTAGATTTGAGGATTTCGGACACGAATTCACTAGGAAAAGGTTTATTGGAATCTTAAATTTGGTTGCAAGCGAGGTAAGTATCGTGGTTAACCTTGACTTGAGGGAATAGAACCCTTAAATTATTTGTTATGTGAAATGCATATGAATGACGTATAGGCGAGGTGATGAGTGTCTATACGTCGTCAAATTAATTGTTTGCATAATTATTTGAAAAATCATAAATCGTCTTAAATTATAAATTAATTATTCTATTAATTGTTCTCTCGTGTTCTTTGCTCCATATCATGCCTTGAATCTGTGCTATAATTGCTACATGCTTATTTGATTTATGTGACTTATTTGCCACTTGACATTTAGCATACTAATTATTAAAATGCATATTACATTCTTAATTTCCACAATTAATTGTTACCTGTCATCACTTATTTATAATAAATCATAATTATTGTATGCTTGTTGTCTTATAATTTCATATTAATGGTTGCATTTATTGGAGTAATCTGTTTATAAGAATTGATAAATGAATATACTGGAGGAACGGGTTGCACGCCGCAACGGAAATAAAAGTGAGTATATTGGAGGAACGGGTTGCACGCAGCAACGGAATTGATTGGAATGAATATATTGGAGGAGCTGGTTGCACGCCGCAACAGAATTGATTTAAAAGATATATTGGGATCGGGTTACACACCGTAACAGAAGTGAGTATGAATATATT
This sequence comes from Nicotiana otophora, assembly GCA_000715115.1. Classification (NCBI taxonomy): domain Eukaryota; kingdom Viridiplantae; phylum Streptophyta; class Magnoliopsida; order Solanales; family Solanaceae; genus Nicotiana; species Nicotiana otophora. Next base: position 53,375 of record AWOL01S0085504.1, read on the forward strand.
GTGGGATCGGGTTGCACGTCGCAACGAAAATTGATTGAATTAATAATTGGTTATGACTACGAGTTGACTTCAACTGTTAAAATGAGTTACCTGATTTATTTCTATTATTGTTGTTATTATTATTAATGCGTACAGGTTAATTTAAGTGACCTGCCTTAGCCTCGTCACTACTTCGTCGAGGTTAGGCTCGGCACTTACCAATACATGGGGTAAGTTGTACTGATACTATACTCTGTACTTCTTATGCAAATTTTGGAGTTGGTCCCAGCGGCGTACTATAGAGTTGCCCGGATACTGCTACTAGTGGAGACTTGAGGTATAACTGCACAACGTTCGCAGTTCTGAAGTCCCCTTCTATCTTATCTCAGCTGTGTATTATATTTCAAATAGCTTGAATTTTATTCAGACCTTTATATGTATTATTCTAGAAGCTCGTGCACTTGTGACACCAATTCTGGGATGGTATTTAGACATCGCTACTATTATGGATTATTCACTACATTTCAGACATTACTTCCGCATTTGTTTCTTTGTTATTAATTGGTTTAAAATTGTTTTAAAATGGCTAATATTATTCTAACGTTGGTTTGCCTAGCAAGTGAAATGTTAGGCCCCATCACGGTCCCGAAGGTGGAAATTTTGGGACGTGACAGTTGGTATCAGAGCACTAGGTTACTTAGGTCTCACGAGTCACGAGCAACTTAGTAGAGTCTGAAGGATCGCTACGGAGACATCTGTACTTTTTTTTAAGAGGCTATAAAATTTAGGAACAATATCACTTCTTTCTTATTTTGTAGTGCGATTTTATTCTATCATCGATGATTGAACCATTCTATTCTTATTCTCGCACAAATGGCGAGAACATGTAATACATCTACTGACGGACAAGGACCAGATCCCCCGGTGGTAACTATGGCCAGGGGTAGAGGTCGAGGCCGAGGTCGTGCTAGAGGCCGAGGCAGAGGTAGAGCTCAGTTTAGAGCTCGAGCAGCAGCACCTGTTGTAGAACCTCAGGTGGATCTTCAGGAGGAGATTCCATTTCAAACTGTACTAGTTGGACTAGTCCAGGTCCCGGAAGGATTCATAGCTACTCTAGTGCATTAGGACGCTCTAGTCCGTTTGGTGAGTCTTATGGAGGGCGTGGCCCATAATGGTATATTTCCAGTGGCACCAACTGTCTCACAGGTTGGGGGAGGAGCACAAACTCCCACTACTCCCACTCTCGCTCCGGAGCAGATGGCTCCCCGGAATCAGGCTCTAACAGCCCCGCATGTTGGGGTAGTTCAGCCAGTTGTTGCGGCACAGGACGATGATAGGCCCGCCATGTCTTCTGAGGCCTTATTGAGACTGGATAAGTTTACTAAGCTCTTTCCAATTCACTTCAGTGGTACACCTTCTGAGGACCCACAGGATTATCCTAACCGCTGCCATGAGGTGCTGCGGAACATGGGTATAGTTGAGACCAATGCGGTCGATTTTGTTGTATTTCAGATGACGGGTTCCGTCAAGAGGTGGTGGAGAGATTATACATTGACCAGACCAGTTGGATCACCTGCATTGACCTAGGAGCAGTTCTCACGGCTATTTCTAGAGAAGTTTCTCCTATCATATTGAGAGAGGATTACCGTTAGCAATTTGAGCATCTACAACAGGGCAGTATGATTGTTACTTAGTATGAGTCCTATTTTGTGGATTTAGCCTGTCATGCTCTCCTTTTACTACCTACCGAGGGAGAGAGAGTGAGGAGGTTTATTAAAGGACTCACTCACCCTATCAGGATTCAGATGGCTAAGGAGACCGGAAGTGATATTTCCATTCAGGTGGTTGCTAATGTCGCGAGGAGGATCGAGATGGTCTTTGCACAGGAGAGAGGACAGAGGTCTAATAAGATGCCTCATCAGTTTGGTGGTTTCAGTGGTGCCTCGTCTGGATGGCAGGGGTAATTTTGGTAGGGGTCATCCTCCCAGACCATTTTATTCAGCACTTCTGGCATCTCCCGGTGCTTCAGGGAGTCACGGTCCTATTATGCCTTACTTTGGGCAGCCAGTATTTAGTGCACATTCAGCTCCTATCACTGCACCACCACTCCAGAGTCACTACAGCAGTTATCCGGCCCGTTCATGTCAGCTTCAACTTCAACAGCCACGGCAACAGGATGGGTGTTATGAGTGTGGGAATATTGGTCACATCAGGAGGTATTACCCTAGGTTATCGAGTAACAAATCTCGACAGAATTCTCATGCCATCATACCAGCACTGGTTGCTTCACTGCCTGCTCAGCCAGCCAGAGGTAGGGGTCAGGCAGCTAGAGGTGGAGGTCAGAACATTAGAGGTGGAGGTCAGGCCATTAGAGGTAGAGGCCAGCCAGTTAGAGGCCGTCCTAGAGACGCAGTTCAGAGTAGTGGGGCCCAACCCCGATTTTATGCTTTTCCAACTAGGACTGAGGTCGAGTCATCTGATCCTGTGATCACAGGTATTATTCTAGTTTTCCATAGAGAGGCTTCAGTTCTATTTGATCCATGATCTACGTATTCCTATGTGTCCTCTTATTTTGCTTCATATTTAGTTGTGTCTCGTGATTCTCTGAGTGTTTCTGTGTGTGTATCTACCCTGGTGGGAGACTCTGTTGTAGTAGACGATGTCTATCGGTCGTGTGTGGTTACTATTGGTAGTCTTGAGACTAGTGTGGATCTTCTACTTCTTGATATGGTAGATTTTGATGTCGTCTTGGGTATGGATTGGATATCACCTTATCATGCTATATTGGATTGTCATGGCAAGACGGTGACCCTAGCCATGCCAGGGTTACCTCAGTTATAGTGAAAAAGAACTCATGGTCATTCTACCAGTAGGGTTATTTCTTATATGAAGACTCGGCGTATGGTCGAGAAAGGGTGTCTAGCCTATTTGGCTTATATTCGCGATCCCAGTACGGATGTTCCTTCTATGGACTCAGTACCAGTTGTTCGTGAATTTCCAGAAGTATTTCCTGCAGATTTACCGTGGATGCCACCTGACAGAGATATTGACTTCTGTATTGATTTAGCTCAGGGCACTCAGCCCATTTCTATCCCACCATACCGTATGGCACCGTCGGAGTTGAAAGAATTGAAGGAGCAGTTACAAGACTTGCTTGATCAGGTGTCTTGCTAGATATGCTTGCTATGGGATCAAGGAGCAGCTCATTAGACCCAGTGTCTTGCTATGGGTGCACCAGTATTATTTGTAAAGAAAAAAGATGGTTTTATGCGGATGTGTATAGATTATCGGTAGTTGAATAAATCCACTATAAAAAACAAATATATGTTGCCAATAATTGATGACTTATTCGATCAGCTTCAGGGTGCCAAGGTATTTTTGAAGATCGATTTAAGGTCTGGTTACCATCAGTTGAAGATTAGAGCATATGATGTCCCTAAGATAGCTTTTCGGACTCGATATGGGCATTAAGAATTCCTAGTGATGTCATTTGGGCTGACAAATGCTCCAGCAGCATTTATGGATTTGATGGATCGGGTGTTCAAGCCCTATTTGGATTCTTTTATGGTTGTATTCATTGATGATATTTTGATTTACTCCTGCATTCGAGAGGAGCATGAGCAGCATCTTCGGATTGTGCTTCAGACTTTGAAGAATAATCAGTTATATGCTAAATTTTCAAAACGTGAATTTTGGTTAGGCTCAGTTGCCTTTTTGGGTCACGTTGTATCGGCAGAAGGCATAAAAATAGATCCTAAGAAGATTGCGGTTTTTCATAATTGGCCTAGACTTACTTCAAATATAGAGATCCGGAGTTTCCTGGGTTTGGCATGTTATTATCGTCGGTTCGTGGAAGGGTTTTCATCTATAGCAAGCTACTGACCAGACTGACCCAAAAAGGTGTTCCATTCGGATGGTTAGATGAGTGTGTGTTGAGCTTTCATAAGCTCAAGACTGCTTTGACTACGATACTAGTGTTGGTATTACCCACAGGTTCAGGATCTTATACAGTATATTGTGATACATCTCGCATTGGGATTGGTGCAGTATTGATGCAAGATGGCAGGGTGATTGCATATGTGTCACGCCAATTGAAAGTTCACGAGAAGAATTATCCTGTTCTTGACTTGGAATTGGCAGCCATTGTGCGCTGAAGATTTGGAGGCATTACCTTTACGGTGTCTCGTGTGAGGTATGTACTGATCATCTTAGCTTACAATATCCGTTCAAACAAAAGGATCTCAATTTGAGGCAGAGAAGATGGTTGGAGTTGTTGAAGGACTATGATATCACTATTTTGTATCACCCCTGAAAGGCCAATGTGGTGGATGATGCTTTGAGCAAAAACAATGTGAGTATGGGCAGTCTTGCATATATTCTGGTTGGTGAGAGACCGTTAGCTGTAGATGTTCATACTTTGGCTAATCAGTTCGTAAGGCTAGATATTTTAGAACCTAGTCGAGTTCTAGCTTGCACAGTCACTCGGTCTTCTTTATATAAGTGTATCAGAGAGCGACAGTATGATGATCCTCATTTACTTGTCCTTAAGGACACGGTGCGGCACGGTGATGCCAAACAGGTTGTTGTGGGGGAAGATGGAGTTCTTCAAATGGAGGGTCGTATTTGTGTGCCTAATGTGGATGAGCTCCGTGATTTAATTCTGGAAGAGGCCCATAGTTCCAGGTATTCTATTTATCCAGGTGCCGCCAAAATGTATCAAGATTTGCGGCAACATTATTGGTGGAGGAGAATGAAGAATGATATAGTTGCATATGTAGCTCGGTATCTAAATTGTCAGCAAGTTAATTACGAGCATCAAAAACCTGGTGGTTTGCTTCAGAAAATAGAAATTCCTAAATGGAAGTGGGAGCGTATCACTATGGATTTTGTTGTTGGGCTCCCATGGACTCAGAGAAAATTCGACGCAGTTTGGATCATTGTGGACAGGTTGACCAAGTCGGCATATTTCATTCCAGTGGCAGTTACCTATTCTTCAGAGCGGTTAGCTAAAATTTAGATTCGTAAGATTGTCCGCCTTCACGGTGTGCCCGTGTCTATCATTTCTGATCGAGGTACACAGTTCACTTTATATTTCTGGAGGGTTGTACAGCATGAGTTAGGAACGCGGGTTGAGTTGAGTACATCATTTCATCTACAGACAGACGGACAGTCAAAACGCACTATTTAGATATTGGAAGATATGCTTCGCGCTTGTGTTATAGACTTTGGAGGTTCTTGGGATCAATTCTTGCCACTTGTGGAGTTTGTCTATAATAATACCTACCAGCCGAGCATTCAGATGGCTCCATATAAGTCATTATACGGAAGACGGTGTCGTTCGCAAGTTGGTTGGTTTGAACTGGGAGAGGCTCGATTGTTGGGTACCGATTTGGTACAGGATGCCTTGGATAAGGTCAAAATAATTCAGGATCAACTTTACACAGCTCAGTCTAGGAAAAAGAGTTATGCCGACCATAAAGTTCGTGACATTGCATTCATGGTTGGAGAGAGAGTATTGCTCCGGGCTTTACCTATGAAGGGTGTAATGAGATTCGGAAAGAAGGGCAAGTTGTGCCCTGGGTATATTGGACCCTTTGAAATTCTTGAAAGGGTGGGTGAAGTAGCCTACAGGCTTGCATTACCACCTAGTTTATCAGCAGTCCATCAAGTATTCCATGTGTCTATGCTCCAAAAATATCATGGTGATCCGTCCTATGTGTTAGATTTCAGCTCAGTCCAATTGGACAAAGATTTGACTTATGAAGAGGAGCCAGTAGCTATTCTAGCCAGCATGTCCGATAGTTGAGGTCTAAGAGTTATCCTTCAGCTTGGGTACAATGGAGAGGTCAACCAATTGAGACAACTACCTAGGAGTCCGATTCGGACATGCAGAGTAAATATCCACACCTTTTCACCACCTCATGTACTTTTCTAATTCCGTTCGGGGACGAACGTTTGTTTTAGAGGTGGAGAATATGATAACCCAAAAGTCCATCTTTAAATTTAATAAATAATTCTATGTTCTAAGACCTTGAAAAATACTATTTATCATTCCTAGACTTGCGTGCGCAGTCCGTATAATTTTTCGGAAAGTTTTTAAGTGAAAAATAGATTAAAATATGAAATAAAACCTTAAAACTAAATTGAGTTGACTTTGGTCAACATTTTAAGCAAACGAACTCGGATCAATGTTTTGACAGCTCTGATAGGTCCGTATCATGATTTAGGACTTAGGTATATGCCCGGAATTTAATTTGGTAGTCCCTAGCTCAAGTTATGTCCATTTAACGGAAACTAAAAATTTAAAGGCTAAAGATTTCCAAAGTTCACCACGGATTTGACTTTTTGATAACGGGGTCGGAATCCGATTCTGAAAATTGGAATAGGTCATTTATAACTTGTATGCCAAATTTAAAGTCATTCCAGATTCATTTAACTGGTTGGTATAATTAAACGGGATCCCGAATGGCTCGTTGAGCTTCGGGGTGAGTTTTGAGCGAATCCGAGCATTTCAGCACTCTAATGTTGTTCTGCAACTTTTGGAAAAGTGCGGACCGCAGAGGAAAAGTGCGGACCATACAATTTTGAGTGCGGACGCACTTCAGAGGAAAGTACAGACTACAAAGGACAAGTGCGGACCGCACAATTTTGTGTGCGGCCGCGCTTCAGGGGTTCTGCAAGTTCGATGGTCCGACTTCGGAGGCTTATATCTTGTAATCCACAACGAATTTGGAGATGATTCAAAAACGAAAGTTACAACCCATTGAACCTAGTTTTCACAAAGGTAGAAAATTAATCATTTGGATATTTGTATGGAGAATTATGGCCAGATTACTGAAGCCTGGTAGTGTAGTCACTATTGAAGTATGGACGCACAATTTTGATTGCGGCCGCAGAACTCGGGATGTGAGTCCGCACAAAAATATATGCGGTCAGCACAATAAGGGGTCAGATTGTGTATTATAAAACCAAGGGTTTGGGTATTATTTCACATTTGGACTTTGGGAGCTCGGTTTGTGACACATTTTCGTGGACTTTTCAAGAAATTCATTGGGGTAAGTATTCCTTATACCATATTGATTATATTTCATGATTCCATATACATTTATATCATGAATCCGTGAATTTATGGAAGAAAAATCAGATTTTTATAAAATCTTCCAAAAATGTAAAATTATGTTTTGAAGGTCAATCCGATGTCGGAATTCGATAATTTTATATGGTTGAACTCGTATCGGAACAGATTTTAAAATAATAATAATTAGTTATGACTGCCGAGTTGACTTCAGTTGTTAAAATGAGTTACCTTATTTATTTCTATTATTGTTGTTATTATTATTATTGCGTACAGGTTTATGTAAGTGACCTGCCTTAGCCTCGTCATTACTTCGTCGAGGTTAGGCTCGGCACTTACCAGTACATGGGGTCGGTTGTACTGATACTACACTCTGTTCGTTTTGTGCTGATTTTGGAGTTGGTCCCAACAGCGTACTGTTGATTTACCCGGATACAGCTATCAGTGGAGACTTGAGGTATAACTGCACAGCATTCACAGTTCTGTAGTCCCCTTCTATCTTATCTCAGCTGTGTATTATATTTCAAATAGCTTGAATTTTATTTAGACCTTTATTTGTATTATTCTAGAAGCTCGTGCACTTGTGACACCAATTCTGGGATGGTATTTAGACATCGCTATTATTATGGATTATTCACTACATTTCAGACTTTACTTCCGCATTTATTTCTTTGTTATTAATTGGTTTAACATTGCTTTAAAATGGCTAATATTATTCTAACGCTGGTTTGCCTAGCAAGTGAAATGTTAGGAGCCATTACGGTCCCGAAGGTGAAAATTTTGGGTTGTGACAATAGTAGTGTTACTCTCCTTCTCATCGGGAATTATGTTCATCGTACTAGTGGTCGGTACGTTCCATATGCCAGGAGGCATGAGGCAGTGGTATGTTATTTGTTATACTTACTTATAATGTTACATTACCTTAACATCCTTCCTTAATTAATATTTTATATGCTATGCAGGCTATTGGCTTACACCGGTTCTACTAATTGGGATTTTAGATGCTACAACATACAGGCAGCAGAGCAGCAGTTGTGCACGGGCTTGGTCGTCAGGATACTGATCTTACTGCTGACACATACATGCCCGGAAGAATGCGCGGTTAGGTTACGAGGCTTCTTATGTGCCGCCTAATGATTACCATCATGGGCCACATGTGGCCCAGAACGTGGTAGATGTGGCAGGCGTGGCCAGAGAGGAAGGGGTGGCCTACGTGGTCATGGTGGTTGGCGAGGCGGGGGTCCCCAACAAAAGGGCGTTGAGGCACCCGTGGAGGATATTAGAGATGATCATCCGGGTGACTACCCTGCGCCACACGATGCTCTTCATGATATGCCATCATTCAGCTATCACCAAGGACTTCACAGTTGACCCCGTCAGATCCAGTGTTGATCTCGGGCACCACCATTACGCAGCATGATTAGGATCAGTATTTTCTTGATCATCTAGAGCCATCGAAGGTTGCTGCGGATCGTCCAATACAAGAGGTGCAAAGTGGGCGACGACTGAATTATGGCTCATCATCGAGGGCTGTTGAGGATCTTTCAAGCACAGATAGGGAGACATTACCTTGGGTCGAGACATCACAACCTTCATCTAATCTAGTGCACCTCGAAGTTCCCATAAAGCATTGTGTGCTACTCAGGCACAGGTTTGTTTGTATTACTCTTATTTCAATTTATTTTTACCTTATAGATTAGTCAGTAATATCTAAAGTGTTTATATTTTTTTAAAGATTTCGCCATCACCCGTCACGGAGGCCACATTGTGCGATACTCGCTTTCCAGAGATGAATGATCTTATTCAGGAGCTCGTTGAGACCATGGTATGACCATTAATATTTTTTGCTAACACGTACGTTAGTATTCTATATTTCATATTCTAAAATATCTTATTATTTTGTAGGTTACTAATGGCCTAACGGCCGCTACTACTGAGCCTGCCAACCTTACTGACGATCATGTTGCAGCACATCCTTCGATAAAGAGGAGATGTAATGAGGATGATCCTGATAGCATAGTTGGGCGGGATGCTATGCGCCTCAGACAAACCAATGCTTTAAAGCATACATGGTGTGAGACTCATTGATATGTATTTCGAGTTGTATATATGACATTAAATATCTAATAGTAAAAGTATTGATATTTTACATAATTTGCACATGTGTTTTTATTTTTCGGGTTAATTATTAGTTTAAAACTATAACACAAAAAAATAAGACAGATTAACATAATTTAAATTCGTTACAAATTAAAGATAATACATAACGCATACAACATCAAATCAAAAAACTACACTTAACGCATCCAAGTATTTGTTTAGTCCCAATCACCCATTATTCTATGCTTCAACTAGTGAAATTTCTCTTCCAGTCGATTATTTTCTTCTTCTGCCTTTTTTAGTTTCTTCTTTACTGTCGCAAGTTGTTCTTGTAGTTTCAAGATCTAGAGTTCGTACTCACCAGTCAGATTCCAAATGTTTAGCAAACATGATTTGTAGCATTCCTAGTTAATTGGTTCATCATATCATTCTTCAAAACCACATTGATTTTCGTCCTACAAATGGGGATGTCAACAAAAGACTATTAATTAACATATTATAAATAATTTATTAACCAACATAACTTACAACTTATTTACAAATCCAACGTTTGCGTCCTAGATTGCAATCTGACCAACATGGATTCAAAATTACACGTTTGCCACAGTAACACCTTGGTACGTCACTGCGTCCAGACATGTCATAATGCTCGAACTTGAAAAAATTATGGAAAGTTATTTTCTTCGTTTGGTTACGAAGCAAATAATAATGCAAAATGTGTGGGGTGTTATAGGCAGCTAAAAGTGTTTTTAGGTTACATAGCACATATTGGTGATGCGCTATGTTTCACATGCTAATGATTCTTTATGGTACAAGTCGTTGCAGCTTTTTCAGATTGACAGCTTTTTAAGGTCGACATAACAATACACATAACACATATTGGTGATGCGCTACGTTTGGTGTGCTACTGATTCTTTATGGTCCAAGTCGGTGTAGCTTTTTCAGGTCGACATGACGATACACATAATATATATTGGTGATGCGCTACGTTTAACATACAAATTGGTGCAGCTTAGTTCTTTTTAAGTTGAACCAACATTCTAGTATTCATAAACCATTTCAAGAACTATTACAACATCCATTTCATAAATGCCACTAGCATTTAATAAGTGGTTTAATAAGAGGCAAAAAGGTGAAGGTAGTTCAACAGATCCACATGGAACACATCATAACACAATTGATCCCTACCTTGAAACAAATATGCTAGGTTGATATACTGATTTGTTGGATAACAAGTGGTATGGTGTTCTATGTCCCTTAGAAAATAAGCCTATCAATATAAACATTGATCTCAAAGTTGCAGGGCACATTATTGAGGGGGAAGCGCACTCTACAAAACCTGAAGGTATGCGAATTTGGGGTAAAAAATACTACAATGGGTTCCCCTTTATTCAAAAAGGTGTGATTATGAAGTACTAGGCCATTGGCATGGGCTAGTTGTACCACAAGCATTGTTTGCAATATTCCAAACAAACACATAAAGATGAATCACAAGTGATTCGGCATTTGATGAAGGAGATTTTAGAGATAAAAAAGGCACTAGTCGTTCATCATGCACTGGATGATCTTAACAACCTATAAGGAATGGAGGATCAGTATTGGGATTTATTAGAAAATGAAAAATTACATAGAGACATTGATTATCCTGTATTTCCAACAGTTATTGAGTGGGAGGGACTACCTAAATTTCTATCGCAGACGTTGGACGTAGGAGTACCACATTGTTGTAGAAATCAAGCAAGTGGTCTTACTGATGATAGCGATGAAATATGAGAAATGTGTGCCAACTGGGGCTTAGATTATGATGCCCTCGGTCCGAACGGATGCGTAGAAGATGTTGACGAAGAAGATGAAGACAATGACAATGAAATAATGTCAGACAGTGACGATAATGGCAAATAAAAATCATTATTTATTTGTTGAAGTTATTTTTAATTGTATTGAATCTTCAATGCTAAATTTCAATTAGATTTAAGCCTATTGGAAATTTAATTTTATTTCATAAGTATTGCAAACAACATCATTACATACATTTATTACAACAACAATATTGCAATGAAACACTAAGTTTATCCATGAAATTTGGGCACATTGGATGAACTGCCACCGTGAGCTGAATTACAACCGTTTCCCAAACCAACTGAAGCATATTTACGGCGATCGTGTCCTGTTTGGGAACATATACCAATTTACGCACATAAACAGTATCACCAACATCTATTTGGTTCTGTATCCGCATTCTTTTTTGCACTTGCCGGTGATGCACATAATCCTTGTTACACACCATTTTAAATGGATCTGGCGATCAATAATGCTCAGCACCCACTGGTTGCAAGTGGCCACTATAGGTGTTTTCGTATACAGCAACACTATATTCTTATCAACGTGCCTCGTCGCCGCAAAACCTATATGCAGAACTTTATGGCATGTGAGCATGGCAATTGATAGATCGACCATTTTTCACATCACACGGACATAATCTTTTGAATTCATTGATGGTGTGGGTATTATTCCCGCGATTTTGATGTAGACCAGTACGAACTTTAAAAATATTTCGCTTGTTGCAATACTGCAAAAATGTATGCCATTGTGCTCGCTTCCTATATTTCTCAAATCATTTCATCGGTTGTGGCATAAATTGAACACCCCTTTGCAACAAGGACGATGCACTTCGGGATCTTTCAACAAACCTCTTCGCTATCTGCTTGAATGACATTCGCACCATGGCAGTGACAGGCAATCCATGGGCAGACTTCAATAACCCGTTGAAAGACTCTAACACGTTTGTAGTCAAAATTCCCCATATTCTACGACCATCCTTATGCCAACTCCACTTATCAAGCTCATGTCACATCAACCAACGATAAGCTTCTGGGTTTTCCTGCCTAATCAATTCCATTCGCCTCTTGAATTTACACTCTTAATGATCTGTTACAACCATCCATATTAAATCATGTAAGATCTTGTTCGGATGAGCTCGTTGGAAGTTGGCCTTCAAGTGCCTAACACAGTAACGGTGGTAAGCATATTGTTCCTGCCATGCATCCAAAGTCTATACAAAACTTAAAATACCACCATACCAATCAAATATTAGATAAATACCTGAACGATGTCTGACAGTGTGCTCCTTCAAGTAGTTCAAAAACCATATCCAAGTCTCTTGACTTTCATTGGCACAAATATCAAATGCGAGGGGAAATATACTTCCATTAGCATCTACTGAAATGACGATCAATATCTTAATATCATACTTTCCATAGACATGAGTGTCGTCTTTGGAGATTACCGGCCGACAATGCAAAAACCCATTAATGGTTGGTTTAAATGCCTAGAACATATATCTGAATATGAATTCTTGTATTCCCAAACTCTGCTCAGGTTTCCATTCAACAACATTTCCGGGGTTAAAGTATTGCAAATAAGCCATGTACCTAGATAGAGCGGTAAATGACTTATCACAATTACCATAAACAATCTCAAACGCACATTTGCGCCCAAGAAATGCCTTTCTTTTTGTAATGGTACAACCATATACCTGGTGGACAAATGTTATACACTCTTTAATATTATACCTTATGGACGATTCAATGTGTGGAATCAAGACAAGAGAAATCAAGTCCACATTCAAGTTAAAACGATTCCCACTGAATATATCCATATCATAAATGTGGGTACCAATGTATTTTCCCACAATCTACATATTTGTTTTCAACTTTCTCGCGCGCAACATCCATCTACAACTTTGAAACCATATACGACAAATAACCTTATATACTTCCGAAGATGACTCATGAACCTCGATCTTACAACACTCTTTTATGTTGTACATTTGCACCGCCCTGCTAAGGCGAGCTTTATCAGCAAAAAGCATATTTTTTAAGCACTATTGGTCTAGATTCATCCCACATTATTATCTAAATGTCATCAAGATCCCTTGTGAGGATATCCACATCTGGCATACTCGGCAACTGATCAAGGTAGGGAATCGCCCTTGAATGAAAGGGCACATGGGACTCGTAATCTCTGGGTCTAACGGGAGGTGGAGTCTGCATATATTGAGCATGCTCATTGGTGGCATCATGGTCCCTTGGCAAATCAGGTTGCACATTCTCATTCTCATCAGCAAAGCGCGTTTCCTAATCATCGCCGCCCTCATCAGGGAATGGTGTATCATCTCCAGACTCATCAGCATTGTTGTCAGAATCACTATTATCTTCCTGACTATGTGCATCTGCCAGGTCCTGATTAAATATATCGTCTTTGGGCAATTGAGTATTGATATGACCTTAAGTTGCTCGTTTTCACTGCACAACCAATAAAATAATGAGTTTCTTAAATCCATTCAAACATTATATATTAACTTTATCTCTTAACTTATAATTCATAATCTGTTGATTTCTCATTATGCACATTATCGAGTTGCTGATGACTCCCGGATGGACCACCATGATCCAAAATACCATGATTGGGTATATTTCAACTGTCCGTTGATTCATAACTTGTAAAATTCATATCTGGCTAGTACCCCATTTGGAATATATGAGTGTTAGTACGAATATGATACATAAAAAAATAAGACAGAGAAAAATTAAAATTTACCACTCGGCATGTGGATTATATAAACTTGGGGAGATATTATGTCATCACTCCTCATTCACCCCTGGATAAGTTTAGATATAGCCAAAATCTTTCAAACGGAACCTGTTCGGATAAAACTGCTCCAAAAATGTCACCCGATGATTCAAGATTATCCCTATGTTGCGGAACCTCAATATTGCGAATGTCGTATGACTTGACACAAATTTCTAACATTTTTATCACAAGAAGTTCCTAGTGTTCATCCGGAGTCCTCAAAAATTCTTTTACAGTTTCATTGTTTTCAATGTTAAACTTAGCATAACAAGCAACCCCTTGTGGAGTAAGAGAATATGGTTATCTTTCGGTTACTTTAATATTAACCGAACGTGTTTTTACACTCATTCTTTTGCATATCAACGATATCAATCTATCGTACTCCAATGTAAGTGGCAACTTAACAATACACTGTGGAGAACAATTATAGTATACTGAGTTATTCTCCACGATAACCTCACCCATCACCCCCAATATAATGCAACCCTAATTTTTCGCTCTTCAGACATTATGGAAAAATAATGAAAAAGTTAAGTAAACAAATATTTCGGAATGGATTTTCGAAGAAATAATGAAGCTCCTTAAATAAGCAAAAACGATGTGCGAGAGTACAATAATTGGAGGTATAATGCATTAATTAAACGCACTATATATATATAGCGTAGTAAAACTATGCGCTATATATATCCATAAATTATTATGGATCAGTCAATTAAGAAGTATAGCGCATTAGTTGCATGCTCTATACCTTAACGGACAAACGTGCCGTTAAGATATAGCACGTGCAACCCGTGCGCTATACATAAAATGGTTACAAGTTATTTTTTCCATGTTATTTTGTGCTTTGAATCCAAAAAAATCACGGTTCTGGACTCGAAAAAATAGCTACTTTCTCTATATACTGCCAGAGCGTTTGAAAATTGTCCAAAAAGATATCTTGGTAGCTTCGGGCAATAATGGAGAGTTACTTTTTTGTCCTGATAGCGTTGGCGAAGACTTTCAATAATGACACAAGTCAAGAAGCACGAAAAGGTTGCTACGGAGTACTAAGCCTGATCCCTTGAAGGTGATTGCAAAAATCTTTAGAGGCAAAAAGAAAAAGGGATTGAAGTTAGAAGATTTTTTTTTCTTTTATCAAAATTATACATAATTAAGTTGTGTGAAAGTGTCACGATCCAATTTCACCGATAGGTCGTGATGGCGCCCAACACTACTGCTAGGCAAGTCAACCATTAATTTAAAAATAACCAAGAAAATAAGCAACTCTTAATTCAACCAATGTGTATGCCAAGACCTGGTGTCACAAGTGTATGAGCATTTATTAGATTATACAAAACTCCAAATACTGTCCGAAATAAAAATAGACAAAATAAAAATAATACAAGAAGAGGCATTAGTAGCTGCATGATGGCTCAGAAAGACAGTTCACCACTACGCCCCTGGATAATGAGGATGTGCGATGATAGGTCCTCCACTAGTATCTGTGTCTCAGATCATGCACAAAAAGTGCAGCAAGTGTAGCATGAGTACGTAAACAACGTGTACCGAGTAAGTATCAAGCCTAATCTCAAACTGGTAGAGACGAGATGGCCGACTTTGACACTAACTATGGGTCAACAATAATAAATGGAATAAATTATAATTATTCAAGTCAGCATGATTCACAGAATTTACAATAATTTATTTAACCAGTAGAAATAATTAAATTCCTTCAAATGCAACAATTCTCAATATATTAATTAAATTCCTTCAATTCAAATAATTTTCAATTTATAAATTTGTCTCATTTACAAGAATACAAATAATTCCTTAACAAATAGAAATAACAATTTCTTCAATATTCCAAAGATCTACAATTTATCAATTAGCTTCGCAAGCTAAAATAAACCATCAAAGTATCGTGTAATTATTATTATTAAGCACGATTTCTGCCGAGGTCGTACGGTCCGATCCAAGAGTTTCGTGTACACTGCCAAGGGACGAGCGGCACGATCCATAGATGCATCTATTCTGCCGAGGCGTTCGGCCCGATCCACAAGAAAGGATGACATTTTCTTATGTGCCTCCGAAATGAGAGTATTTATTACAAGATTGATTCGGGAGGATAGATAATTTATTTCAAAAATTAATTAATCTAAACAAAAATTAAGCATATGAAGATTTCATCTTTTACTACCTTTCATAATAATTCACAATATATACATCGAATAATTTAATTAATAAAAAATATAATTTACACAAGTAATTCATGCTTTGAGTCCTAAACTACCCAAACTTTTACATTAATAGTATTTACGCATGAACTCTCGTCACCTCGTGCGTACGTAGCCCCCGCAATTAACAATAATTACTTAATTTAATCCCTATGGGTTAATTTTCCCCTCACAAGATTAGACAAGAGACTTACCTTGTCTCAAAGTCCACTTTTCGATTACCGCATCACGTAAAATTCTCGATTCGACGACGAAAAATCCGAAGCTATCCAAATATTATACAAAATAATTAATATATGCTCAATAATTCAAAATTCATCTATTGAATAATTACCCTATCCAAAATGAAAAAATTTTAAAATTCACCCCTGGCCCACGTGCCCAGATTCCAGAAATTTTCGGATGAAAATGTTACTCATAATCTCAAGAACTCAAATATAAAATTTCTATCCAATTCCATAACCATTTTCGTGGTAAAAAGCTCATTTTTATAAAAATTTAGGTTTTTCACCTAAACCCTTTATTTCTAAGATTTACTAGTTAAAATCGACCCATAATCTATGTAAATAACTCAAGGGGTGTAGAATTACCTTACCTTCCAATTGCTAGTTGAAATCCCCCTCTCAAAAGCTCTGAAATCGCCCGGAAATGGAGGATCAAAATGTCTGAGACCCGACTTTTAACCATTCTGTCCAACAGTGTTTTCGCATCTGCGGCTCCGCATCTGCGAAAAAAGCATCGCAAATGCGGTTTCCCCTAGGCCGGCTTCTTCCGCTTCTGCGGCTTGTACATCGCATCTGCGATGCGCTTCTGCGGTTGTACCTGCGCACTTGCCTCTTCTGTGATGCCCTTCACGCACCTGCGAGATTCGCACCTGCGGCTGGCCAAGCGCAGGTGCGGTTATAGCATAAGCTGAAAGCTTCAACTGTGTCTCCAAGGTTCAAAATTGATCCGAGCCTTGTCCGGTTAACTCCCGAGGCCCCCAGGGGCCCGTCCGAACATACCAATAAGTTTGAAATCATAAAACGGACTCGCTCGAACTCTCAGAACGTGTAAAACAATATCAAATCTAAAAATCATACCCCAAACTAAATTGATTCAAGCTTAAGAACTTCAAGTTCTTCAATTTACTTCCAACGCGCCGGAACATACTTAAACTATTCGGAATGACACGAAATTTTGCGTGCAAGTCCAAATTCACTATACCGAACTATTCCCAAACTCGAAATTCCAAATGGACTTCAATTACTCAAAAACCTACACCAAGCGCCAAAACGCTCCCGGATTTTCCAAAACCCGATTCGAATATACGTCCAAGTCTGAAATCATCATACAAACCTATTGAAATCGTCAAATTCCGATTCCGGAGTCGTTTTCTCAAAATATTGACCGAAGTCAAACTTGGCCTTTTAAGGCTAACTTAAGGAATCAAGTGTTCCGATTTCAACCCAAACACTTCCAAATCTCGAATCAACCATCCCCGCAGGACATAAATCAATAAAAGCACATACGAAAAGTTTTATTTTAGAGAATGAGATTCTAAAAGTCAAAATGACTGATTGGGTCATTACAGAAACAAAAATGGAAAGACCGTCTTTCCGCTTTACTTTTGTAACATTGACCTCCATTATAATTGAAGATATTACGCAAAACTCTTACACTTTATTTTCTTCGTAACAAAACCAAAATTGAAATGATAAAAATGTTTGAAATATTTCAGTATTTACCTTTTGTGATATCAATTGGATGCTAAATTTTGTAACACAACATCTTCTCAAAGTTCTTTTATTCTACTTAAGTAATTATGTCAGACTATTGACATCTTATATTACTAGGAGACGGCACGAGCCCAATCTCTCTCTCTCTCTCTCTCTATATATATATATATAAATGTTGATCGGTGAAAATATTCCTAAAATATTAGTCATTTTACGGCACGAGCCCAATCTCTCTCTATATATAGTATAAAGTGTGTGTGTATATATATATATATATATATATATATATATATATATATATATATATATGAAAATATTCCTAAAATATTAGTCATTTTTTATGCCCTTAAATAATTAAAATATTTGTTTAATGGAGCAAGTTAAAGATGGATGTAACTGCAATATTCAAAATATTATCAATTTCGATTTAAAGTAAAAACTTTAGTTGTAAGTACAATACAGTAGTGCCGATCAAAAACTCCTACAAAGTTGGTTCAGTTCTGATTGTGATATGTCTCAAATATCACTCTAAATGTTGCAAAATAGCTGCCTTGCCGACATACTGGAGATATCTAATACTCTTTGGGTTTTAGTTTGTATAGGATTTACATTTAATGCATGAATTCATGTAAAAACAAAGAATAAGCCATTTGTTTTCTATAAAAAGAAGCTATTATTTCACATTATTTATCATAGATTTTTAGGGAAATATTTGACATAATTAAGTTGTGGTATTACAGTAGAAAGAAGGTTATAAAGCTCGGCAAAGTTTTCAAAAGGTATGATTAGTAGCAGTAACAATTTTATTATTATACGACATTAGATTAATCATCTCAATTTTTTTCCATAATTGTAATAAAACTTCTCTGTCCACAGTAGCAGGTTATGCATAGGAATTGATGAGTTCTTAGGTCTCTTTGGACTTCGGGTGATATGGATTATTGGAAATTCTATCTTTATATCTTGTTTTGCTGTTAACTAGATAAATGATGATGTTATATGTTTATCTTATCGTTATTGTATGGCATTCACATGTTGTATTATCTATATATGACTAGCTAGATTCAGATGCTTACTTACACCAACGACAACAATAACCCAGCATAATCCCACTAGTGGGATCTGGGGAGGTTAGTGTGTACCAGACCTTACCACTACCGTGGGGTAGAGAGGTTGTTTCCGATAGACCTTCGGCTCCCTCCTTCCAAGAACTCCCCACCTTGCTCTTGGGGTGACTCGAACTAACAACCTCTTGGTTGGAAGTGGAGGCTGCTTACCATTAGAGGAACCCACTCTTGTTATCCAGATACTTGCTTATGATATAGATTTCTAGTGCAAATATATCCCAATACATATCTATGTTGCAGGAGCATGAAGAGGATAGACTAGACAAAAGTATGCTAAAAATACATTCTCCAAATTCTCATACAAGTTACTCTTCTATTAAATATTCTGATTTCTTTGAATATTTCAATTGTCTTGAGTATTATATTTATTGTCCACTTTCCCCGGAGCTTACAACTTTACTTCATAATATATAAGTATTTTTAAAAATTAAGAAAAATAACCTTTCCACCTCGTACAAATTATTTGCTTCATGAATATCAATATGTGTTCAAACTTTCAGTTCCCCTTGAATCCCAATGCTAGGTCTAATTTTTTGTATTTACCTTGTTCAGGTCTAGGATGACAAAAATCAACTTTAAATTTATATCTTCTTTTAAGCAAACAACACGAGGGTCAGACTCTAAATTCGTATGAAAACTAAAGTTCAGAACCATTACAAAAGTATATCAAATTTATTAGGTACATTCATCTCTTAAAATTCATAGATTTTGTAGAATAAATTTCTATGTGCAAACTCTTTACTTATTAGATGAAAGTAAAAAAGAGGATTCAACGAATAATACGAAGAGATATAGGCATTAACCAACCAGGGGAACTAATCTTGGAAATTGAGAGGAAGTTGGCGTAGTAGAATATTTAGTATTGGTTTTAGGATTCTAATTTCAGTAAAAGATCTACTATCGCTTTTAGTGTATGTCCTATTTATTAGTTATCTCTGTGCTTTGCATCCTTCCTATGGATTTCACGGTGCTCTTATTTTCTTATGATTGTTATGGCGGTACTAATATTGTCTCCCTTCCCTTTATCTCCCCCCTCCCATTGCTTTGCATCTTTCTTCTGAATTTCATGGTATTGCATCTTTTTTTTTTTTTTTTTTT